>CBVK0102998598.1:0-12179 GCA_900067695.1 Picea abies | reverse complement strand
TTCATGCGATTTTTTTAGGGATATTTGTTTGAAATTCAGTAAGAAATTGTTAGATCCACATATTTGAGTGATTATTTCTATATATGTGAGTGCCCCAAGGGTTTTTCAGCATGTTGAATCCATTTCTGCATTCATAAATGGATTTTAAATAGCAAAAAATAGTGATTTCAAGAAGATTTATGTCCCCGAATTCCAAAGTGGTAAGTTTTAAAAGAATTAATAAGTTGTTAAAAAAGATCCAAAGTAATTGTAGAATTTTGTTCAGTAGAAGTTGAAATATCTAAATCTTTTGTGCTTTTAGATTTGCAAAGAGTTATTTCCAAGGTATTTGTCAAGATGTCCAAAGAACTTTCTCCTACTTGAGGGTACGATCATGAGGAGCCTACCTCTAACCTTACTAATACCTTTATGCATGGAAGGGTGAGATTGAATGTATGGTTCAAGAAATGATAGATGGTGATATCATTTGATCTCAGTCAAAGTACTTTCTCTTCACTAGTGGTGATGGTTTATAAAAAACTTTGTTGATGGTATGTTTTCCCTGATAATAGAGATTTCAACAACATCACCATTAAAGATAAGTATCTTATTCCTATTGTTGATGAATTATTAGATGGATTTCAACAAGCAATTTTCTTTACTAAGTTGGATATTTGAAGACATCCCCAAAACAACCTTCATAACACATGAAGGTCATTATGAATTTTTGGTGATGCCTTTTAATGCATCTTCCACATTTCAAATATTGATAAATTATATTTTCAAACACTTTCATAGAAAATTTGTGTTGGCATTTTTTTGATAATATACTAATCTATAGAAAATATTGTGAAGAGAATACATGTTGGCATGATCTTAAAACCATTGAAGGAGCAACAACTATATAAAATTCCTTCCAAGTGTGCCTTTGGGGTTCATGAAATGGAATATTTGGGTCATATTGTATCTTATGATGGCATCAACATGGACCATAACAAAATTAAATCTATGATGTGATAGCCAATTCCCAAAACCTTGAAAACTCTTAGGAGATTCTTAGGATTGATGCACTATTACCAAAAGTTTGTTAATAACTATAGTCAAATCAACATCACATCTAACAACATTATTGAGAATTGATGCCTTTTCTTGGACTCAGGAAGCAACCCAAGCTTTTGAAAAACTTAAGGGAGCCATGTGCAAACCTCATATCTTGGCCATGATTGGTTTAAAGAACACATTTATTATAGAGTGTGATGCATGGATGAATGGCATTGGTGCAAATTAATGGAAGAAGGAAGGCCCCTTATATTTGAAAGTTACCCAATTATAGGAAAGAGCTTACTCAAACCCATTTATGAGAAGGAAATGTTGGTCACATTACATGTAATTAAGAAATCATGCCCTTACCTAATGAGAAGACACTTCAAAGTAAAAATGGATCATGATAGTATAAAGTACTTCTTGTAAAAATGACTATCTTCATAAGCGAAACAATAATGGGTTACGAAGATGCTAGTTTATGACTTTGAAATCATCTACAAAAAGGGAAAAGATTTGGTGGTGGATGCACTTTCAAGGAAATAAGAAGACATTGAGGCCTTACTTTGTGGTATTATAATTCTACATGATGATTAGGTGGAAGAAGTAAGGATAGAAAGGTAGTAGAACCATAATATGGAAAATCATTCAATAACTACAATAGGACCCTAGTGCATCAAATAAATTTGTGTGAAATAATTATTTGTTTTGGTATAAGGATCGCTATATTTATGTAGGGATTCCGAATTAAAAAAGAAGGTCCTTTTGAAACTACACACTTTTCCTATAGTGGGACACTCAAGAAATTTGAAAACTTGACACATAATCAAGAAGGATCTATTCTAGGAAGGTCTTAAAATAGATTTTCAAAGTTTGTGGTGGAATGTTTTGTTTTCCAACAAGCAAAGGAGAGGTGATCAAGACCTAGAGTCTTTTATATCTATTAGCCATACCAAGTCTATGTTGGGAAAATATATGATTTTATCATAGGTCTACCAAAGTTTGAATGGAAGAATTCTATCATGGTGGTGGTGGATTGAATCACAAAATTTAAGCATTTTTTTATCACTTTCACATCCTTTCAAAGAAAGAATAATCATACCAAAACATTCATGGAAACAATTCAAAATTTGCATTCTTGTTTGAGTGTTCAACTAGCTTAGAGTGAAATGTACCATCTCCAATTTTATGGGAAAATTGAGATTATGAATAAATGTTTTGAAGGTTATCTTCATTTCTTTGCATCCAATGAACTACCATAATGGGTCAAATGGTTACCATTGGTAGAACGGTCATGAAGCTTCCTTCCATACTTCATTCAAAACGTCCCCATTTATATCACTCTATGGGTATCATCCTCCATCCATCACATCACCATTGAGAGGTAAATTCAAGGTTCAAGAAATGAGGATCACATCAAGAACCAACAACAGGTTCTCCAACTATTGAAGGACAACTTGGACATAGCAGAAAATAGGATGAAACAACAAGCAAACCAAAATTGTAGTGGAGGGCACTTTGAAGTGTGTTACTGGATAAATCGGTAGGTGCGGACACTAACAAATCTCTCTAGATCCACCTAGATCTAGAACAAAATAGGACAAGACACAACTCTTTCTCTAAGTTGCAGTCATTGAATCTACTACCCAGAAGGAATGAGTGACATACCTTTATATTGCTTCCTTAGGTCTCTGTTGTTCCTACTTCGCTCTGGCGCTCTTGTGAAATTAGGTCCAAGACAACACAAACCAACCAAAGTGAAGATTCATGCGATTTTTTTAGGGATATTTGTTTGAAATTCAGTAAGAAATTGTGAGTGCCCCAAGGGTTTTTTAGCATGTTGAATCCATTTCTGTATTCATAAATGGATTTTAAATAGCAAAAAATAGTGATTTCAAGAAGATTTATGTCCCCGGATTCCAAAGTGGTAAGTTTTAAAAGCATTAATAAGTTGTTAAAAAAGATCCAAAGTAATTGTAGAATTTTGTTCAGTAGATGTTGAAATATCTAAATCTTTTGTGCTTTTAGATTTGCAAAGAGTTATTTCCAAGGTATTTGTCAAGATGTCCAAAGAACTTTCTCCTACTTGAGAGTACGACCATGAGGAGCCTACCTCTAACCTTACTAATACCTTTACACAGGGAAGGGTGAGATTGAATGTATGGTTCAGAAAATGATAGATGATGATATCATTTGATCTTAGTCAAAGTACTTTCTCTTCACGAGTGGTGATGGTTTATAAAAAAACTTTGTTGATGGTATGTTTTCCATGATAATATAGATTTCAACAACATCACCATTAAAGATAAGTATCTTATTCCTATTGTTGATGAATTATTAGATGGATTTCAACAAGCAATTTTATTTACTAAGTTGGATATTTGAAGACACCCCCAAAACAACCTTCATAACACATGAAGGTCATTATGAATTTTTGGTGATGCCTTTTAATGCATCTTCCACATTTCAAATATTGAAAAATTATATTTTCAAACACTTTCATAGAAAATTTGTGTTGGTGTTTTTTTGATGATATACTAATCTATAGAAAATATTGTGAAGAGAATACATGTTGGCATGGTCTTAAAACCATTGGAGGAGCAACAACTATATAAAATTCCTTCCAAGTGTGCCTTTGGGGTTCATGAAATGGAATATTTGGGTCATATTGTATCTTATGATGTCATCAACGTGGACCATAACAAAATTAAATCTATGATGTGATAGCCAATTCCCAAAACCTTGAAAACTCTCAGGAGATTCTTAGGATTGATGCACTATTACTGAAAGTTTGTTAATAACTATAGTCAAATCAACATCACATCTAACAACATTATTGAAAAGTGATGCCTTTTCTTGGACTCAAGAAGCAACCCAAGATTTTGAAAAACTTAAGGGAGCCATGCATAGACCTCATATCTTCGCCATGCTTGGTTTAAAGAACACATTTATTATAGAGTGTGATGCATGGGGGAATGGCATTGGTGCAAATTAATGGAAGAAGGAAGGCCCCTTATCTTTGAAAGTTACCCAATTATAGGAAAGAGCTTACTCAAACCCATTTATGAGAAGGAAATGTTGGTCACACTACATGTAATTAAGAAATCGTGCCATTTGAGAAGGAAATGTTGGTCACACTACATGTAATTAAGAAATCGTGCCATTCCCTGATGAGAAGACACTTCAAAGTAAAAATTGATCATTATAGTATAAATTACTTCTTGTAAAAATGACTATCTTCAGAAGCGAAACAAAAATGGGTTATGAAGATGCTAGTTTATGACTTTGAAATCATCTATGAAAAAGGGAAAAAATGTGGCGATGGATGCACTTTCAAGGAAATAAGAAGACATTGAGGCCTTACTTTGTGGTATTATAATTCTACATGATGATTAGGTGTAAGAAGTAAGGATAGAAAGGTAGTAGAACCATAATATGGAAAATCATTCAATAACTACAATAGGACCCTAGTGCATCAAATAAATTTGTGTGAAATAATGATTTGTTTTGGTATAAGGATCGCTATATTTATGTAGGGATTCATAATTAAAAAAGAAGGCCCTTTTGGAACTACACAATTTTCCTATAGTGGGACACTCAAGAAATTTGAAAACTTGTCACATGATCAAGAAGGATCTATTCTAGGAAGGTCTTAAGATAGATGTTCAAAGTTTGTGGTGGAATTTTTTGTTTTGCCAACAAGCAAAGGAGAGGTGATCAAGACCTGGAGTCTTTTATATCTATTAGCCATACCAAGTCTATGTTAGGAAAATATATGATTTTATCATAGGTCTACCAAAGTTTGAATGGAAGAATTCTATCATGGTGGTGGTGGATTGAATCACAAAATTCAAAATTTTTTTTATCACTTTCACATCCTTTCAAAGCAAGAATAATCATACCAAAACATTCATGGAAACAATTCAAAATTTGCATTCTTGTTTGAGTATTCAACTAGCTTAGAGTGAAATGTACCATCTCCAATTTTATGGGAAAATTGAGATTATGAATAAATGTTTTGAAGGTTATCTCCATTGCTTTGCATCCAATGAACTATCATAATGGGTCAAATGGTTACCATTAGTAGAACGGTCATGAAACTTCCTTCCATACTTCATTCAAAATGTACCCATTTATATCACTCTATGGGTATCATCCTCCATCCATCACATCACCATTGAGAGGTAAATCCAAGGTTATGCGAATGCCAACTCATTTTCTAGAAGATTCCCTTCTAGAACCTTCGTTACCTCTTCTCTTTTCCAAGCTTTGAAATAGGTTCGCACCCTACCTCTAGAGCAGACTGCGAATAGTTCACACCCTCAGTATGGGTTGCTTGCGAGAATGAAGGATTTTCGCACCCTATAACATAGGCAACCTACGAACTCATCTTAAAAATATTATTTTTGGAAGAAGACAGCAGTCACTTTTCTCAAGCAAAAAGTCCTTGTGGGAGCCTGAATACATCACTGTAGAGACATTACCAGAGTGACCAAAAGAATGTGTAACAAAGTGGAGGATTGGGAATTTCTAAGATCGTGACCACACAAACAGATGTTCCTCGAGAAACAAAATAATGACAATAGATTAGCACCAAAACACTATATCCCATATAAGGTGTTGTATAGGATTCACAATATGGATTATAGATTGGAGTTACCTTAGTCTTTAAATGTACATCTAGTCTTCCATGTTTATTTTTTGAAGAAGATAATCAATGAGATGATCTCTGTTCAAAAAACAATTCCAGGCATTAATAAAGAGGTAAAATTCATAATAGAACTTTAAACAATCATTGAAATATGAATCAATAAAATACATAATTGAGAAATTATTGAATATCTCATCAAGTGGAAGAACTTTCCAATAGAAGATGTGAGACGGGAAGATGCACTCTTTATATAGAAACACCCACAAATAATCAACATTGACAACATTGTTAGTTTCAAGGGAAGATGATGTTAATTTCCTAACCATAATCCCCATTCATTATTGTTACATTGATGAGAGTTATGTTCACTTATTAATATTTCTTTCTAGCCATGTTTGTCTCCTATATACACATCAAGAAGATAAAGAGTATTCTTGACCTCCTGAAGAAGATTCTTATTCATTCACTTGATTTAGGCGTGGAGTTACTAAATTTATTATTTTTAATTCTCATTTTCCCATTTGGTCCATAACACACCCAAAATACATACATAAATGACACACCTAACCCACACATATAAATGATCCACCTAACCCACACAAATAAATGATGCACTGAAGAAGTACACAAGAAACACATATATTAAATGACATACTAAAATTTTGCATATAAACATTGCACCTAACCCTCTCATAAATTATGCACCTAATCAAAACATCTAACCCATAAATATATTGTCATGAATAAATTACATACATAAGCCATGAATATAAATAGCTATATGTTCATGCTCACCTAACCCATGCACATGAGAGACATAACTAATCCATACACATAATCAACATGTTGTACATACCTATCTCATATCCCATGCATAACTAACAATATTTTTTTAAAAATAATGTTGTTATCTTACTAATATTCAACATTCATTTTTTTTATTCCTCAAAGTTGCATATTACACAACATCTATATCTATAAAATTTTAATTGGCTTAAAGATTTAGGTAAAACTAGAGTTGTTAATAAGTGTTGGTGTACTACCTATGTGATTACAAATCAAAACATCATAAATAGTTCAATTTGATGTTATCCCAATCAATCGCTATGAAATTATATTCAATAGTCCATATCAATATAACCATAAGTTAGTCTAAGATAAAATGCCATTTCATACACTACAAAGGTAATACCTTAGATATATGTATCTCTTTGATATAACCATAAGTTATTCTATGATAAAATGGCATTTCCTGCACTACAAAGGTAATACCTTAAATATATGTATCTCTTTTTATCTCACAACATTAATTTTATTACAATAAATTATTAAACTAGTCAATCTACTACATAAGTGTATATTTCTTTCTATATAAGGATTAGAAGCTATTAAAACTAATTCTTGATAAATTATCACTTACAAATCTAATAACCTAAATATATGTATCTCTTCTTATCTCACAACATTGATTTTATTACAATAAATTATTAAACTAGTCAATCTACTACATAAGTGTATGTCTTTTCCCTAAAGCTAATTCATTCATTGATAAGTTATCCCCTACAACAATGAGAAAACATTCACATTAATCTAATGTGGATTTTCTTGAGAGGTCAATTAAAGGTCTTTATCCTTTGTAGTTTATATCAAATTTTATTAGCTTTTATATAGGATCTATTTTGAATCAAATTGTATATAGTATTGACATTAATAAATTATAAAAGTGAAATTTATATGTAAATAAACTAAGCACATAATTATACATATAATTAATATATGTAAATGGTATACCTAACCCATCAATATTAGAGATAAATCTAATTTAAATAAATAAACAACATACTTAATCCACACATATAAATACATTTAAAACACACATAAATGATATTTCGATCTCACACATTTAATTAATAAATATAAACAACACATCTAACCCATACACATAAAAAATGCATTTAACACACATAAATAAGCAAATGCAGCTTATAACCCACACACATAATTCCCAGTCAATGAGCTAATGATAAAGAGACCCACACATATAAATGGTCAATTCCTAGTCGATGAGCTAATGATAAAGACACCCACACACCAAGTAGTTCCACCCCAGTGTTTGTACCCATTCCACAATTGAAAGTACACCTGTAAATAGTAGTCCCATATATCTTTATGATGCCCCCAACTCCACTTAGGATACCATTTTCTTGTGCAACACCATCGAATCAACAAATAGATGTCATAGTAGTGTCAGGTGTCTTTTTTATTCTTTTGTAAATGTAATTTTGAAGGCACTGTGCACCAACTATTTCCACCATCCCTCTAATCTATAAGCCAACTCTCTGAACTGTAGGTGTGTGAGATTAAAATATACACGTGTTTCTTTCCAACCAAATATACCAACAGGCCAATGAAGGTACAATGTAATAGAGTTTTTCTAATTTCAGTCAATTTTCAAAACAACCTGTAAAAGAGCTTCCTCCCCAAGAAGTAACAAGACTATAAACAATAGATAAAAAAATCCATAGATGTTGTGTGAAGGGACAATTTACAAACAGGTGGAAAATAGTCTCCTCGTCGCTACGACAAAGTGGGAAATAGCTTGGGCCTTACCAACCTCTTTTCCACAGATTATCACAGGTTAAGATTTTATTCTCCAGTGCCAGCCAAAGGAAAAGTTTATTTTGTAAGCTAGATCCCAAGACCACAACTGTCTTCACCACCCTGCTATTTGTATCGACCAAAATTTATTTGCCAAGGTGTTATAAATGTTTTTTACAATGAGTAATCTTGAATGGTCACCTCCTGTCCAAATTAACGAGTCTTCTCTAGACTGTGGCTGGACTCTGAAATCAATGAGTTCCTTGCGAAAAGAAAACCACCAAGTAGCCAAGGTTCCCGAGATTTCTAACTCATCATTGGTTTTCCATTGATTTGTAATGAATCCCAAACAAGACTGAGCCATGGCTTGATACAAGTATCATATGTTTTTATTCTTTATATACAACAGGAGTTCTGAAGAGAGTAAAGAAGAATTTCCAATGCCCAATATCTTATCCAAGACGATTAGGATATCCTTTACAAGGTTTCCAACTTATCCAATGTGTAATGAGAGGCATCGATTTCATCAAGTTTTTCCAAATCTACAAGGCCAATGGTTGAAGAGTCATAGTCGTTCTGAGCCAAGTGGTCACTGAGGAGTAGGGTAAATATTAAAATGTTCTTATTCAATGCATACATGATAATTAAAGATTTAAATAAAGGAACATTTAGAATCAAATGTTTTCTAGTGTTTTTCTTCATTGAAAGAACCAAAAACACTACTTTCACTCAAATAAGTGTTTTACTGGCATTGCTTTAAATATTACATCAATATAAATTCATATTATCTTTGAATCTATCATGTGTGAAGATGGATCAAACCCCTTGAAGTGTAAATATTTTTTTAATTGCAGGAATTTAAGAAAATGTATGTACCTCGAGGGATAATCTCTCTCAACACACAATATATTTGAAGTTAAGATAAAGCTATATTGATATATCTATAAATGAAAAAGAGATAAACAAGATACCCATATCCATTATAAAGTTGTAAACTTTGGTAAGAATCACTATTTGAGAAAATCTTAACTCTTAATCTATCATGTGTGAAGAGGGATCAAATTCCTTGAAATGCAAATCTTTTTTTAATTCATGTGTGAAGAGGGATCAAATTCCTTGAAATGCAAATCTTTTTTTAATTGTAAAAATTTGAGAAAAAAATTTGCACTTCAAGGAATTTGATTTCTCTCAACACACAATACATTTGAAGTTAAAATAAAACTATATTAATATATCTATTAATAAAAAAGAAACAAACAAATATCCATATCCATTATAAAGTTGTAAACTTTGATAAGAATCACCATTTAAAAATGTACATTTAAAAATAAAAATGTAATTAATAGTGATTTTATTTTCATAATAATATCACACTTTAATTATTGTTAATACAATTTTAATACAAGCTTAACAATAGGAAGATATTAAATATGGATGTAATATTTAATTTTATTGTTTGTCCCATAGGAAAAAATCATAAAATTATAATATAATATTTATGTTATATTATAAATATGAATAGAAAAAACAAAGGAAAAAGCACTTCATAAATAATATTTTAACAATTAAAGGAGTTGGGCACAACCAACCAACCAAATGCTTTACCAACCACAATTAAATGAATATGTTTAAGTGTTTAAAAATGATTTGTGTCTCTACATTTCTTTATCCTCATGCAGATTTCAGGAAGCTTTTGTTTTCATAGAAAAGTTTGTACATGTTTTAAATTATATTCAGATAGCTACACATTTCAACTCATTGTTCTTAGACAATTTATTTTGTAATATATTAGTTTTAAAATTCTTTTTGTTTTCATAGAAAAGTTTGTACATGTTTTAAATTATATTCAGATAGCTAAACATCTCAATTCATTGTTCTTAGACAATTTATTTTGTAATATATTAGTTTTAAAATTCTTAGTGTAAAGTTGGAAGTTACTTTAGATTTTCTCTAGCAAGAAAGAATAATATTTAAAAGAAATATTTTAGTATTCTCCTATTAAGAACTATATATTATTTTTAATACTTATATCTCACACTTTGTTAAGATTTGACATTGGTTTTTACAACCAAATAACTTGTCTCACTTTGTTAAGATTTGACATTGATTTTTAACACCAAATAACCTTTTAATGGACATGAGATTTTGGAAATAACATGACCAGTTCGATTGGTTTGAAAATATTTGTCCTTTTATCTAAATGGATAAAATGTCATATTACTATATATATATATATATATATATATGAATTGAGAGTGACAATGTCACTTTCCTTCAACTTTTAATAATTAATTTTCATTTTTCCTCAAACTTTTACTAGAATATGTTGATTCACACAAGTGCAATAAGATTCATAATAAGTGCACCCATCCTGATGAGAATTTTAGTATGGTTTCCTTGTTTTGGCATCACTCTCTTTTCACACCTAAAAAAATTATTCCTAATCTCAATGGAGAAGGTAGAAGTAAGATATTCCCAAGTGAGTGTTAATAACCCACATATGTACAATAATCTCAATGGAGAAGGTAGAAGTAAGATATTTTCAAAATGTAAAGAGATAATTAAGAAGACAAATTGATACACCTTTCACATCCTACAATACAAGCGAGTGTTAATAACCCACATATGCACAACCACCTCATCACTTCAAATGTATTAATATCCCACCATTGATTGCAATGAGAGTACACCCACTTGCAAATGATTTAAATTTAATCTCATATCCACTTGGAAACTACACCCACTTGCAAATGATTTAAATTTAATCTCATATCCACTTGGAAACAAAGCCACCACTTGCAAATTCTTTAAATTCAATCCCATATCCACTTGGAAACCAAACCATTTGTTCTCCATCATTAGATTCATATCAAACCATTCCTAATGGGAGGTTGGAAGTGATTAAGTCCCCCAAAAGTTTTTCTTATTTTTTCCACTTCTAACACAATAGCCTTTTTATCTTTTTGATATGCCATCATGTTAATATGAGTCCTTAATATCCAAAAGAATTAAATTTTTTTGTTGTCTCCTAAGTTGTTTGAATAAGCCTAATCAATATGTTGTATTAGGGATCTTGAGTTGTACTACATATGCTAGATTATTATTGAGGAATCTCCTAATACAAACATTTATAAAATCTCTCTATTTTTCAACAGTGTTAATCCTTTACATAATGGCATTGCCTCTGCTTGTTGTTCGTTTCTTTTCTAAGACCCCAAGCATAATTTAGTTCCTAATTCCCTCTGGGACCAATGAGGATACCCCTTACACATTCCTCTCATATGTTTCCTTTCAAGGCCCCATCAAAGAATAATAAATGTTGTTTCCTCCTTGATTTCCACTCTTGAAACTCACCCTCCCCAAAACATAACTACCACAAGTCCTCTCTTCTTGGTATTCTAATTTGCATTTTTGGTGGTGCTATTACTCCCAACAATAGATCTTTAAGTCATAATACCTTCCTTTCCTCTATCATTGTAGTGTTGTTCCATTTGATACCTTTTGAATTAATTACCTCAATGAGTAATCTTCAATATTGTGAATTTATTACTCTTATAGTTGTCCGAGCTTGCTTGAATATGGCTATATTCCTTCCCAACCATATTTTCCAACAAGGAAAATTGGGTGTGACCATCCATACCCTTTTCATGAGTTGTCTATTCACAAAGTTACTTAGACATTGTTTATGCCAAATTTGAAACATGTCTCACCAAGCTAAGGGTATTTTTATATTCCTCCCCAATTCTTCAAAAGAATTATTCCATAACTATTTAGTGAATTAACATTCTAGGAAGAGGTTCCTTGATGTTTCTTCTTCTACACAATGTAGTGAACATCTAGATGAGCCTAGGATTACTTGTCTCTTTAGGTTATCAACAATGATAAATTGACCATGATCCATCATCTACTA
>CBVK0102998590.1:0-15036 GCA_900067695.1 Picea abies | reverse complement strand
TCATGGGGGAGAAAACCCAACAAAACTTCCTTATTATAGATAGCCAATACAATGCTAAGAGATAACTCAAACAAATACAAAAAGTCCTCTCCCAAGAATGTCTCTCTCTCTCTCTCTCTCTCTCTCTCTCTCTCTCTCTCTGCAACTCCGAAACTTGCTTCTCAATGAACAAGTGAGTGTGTGTCTAAATGAGGCGCTAGCCTTCTTATTTATACAACTCTAGCACGTGTGGAGGTGTCTCTTCACTAGCAGGGCCGACTTCTTCTTCTGGGTGGTTATAACCACCTTTAATATATCATGGGCTCTCTTTAATATATTCTAGGGCTGACTACTTATTCTTCCTATTACAATTATGTTTTGACCAATCTGCAAAAGGGGATTTGGTCTTTTACAATAGACGACACGATCAATCCATAATAGGGGATTGATCTAATGAATAATGCAACAATAATAATTAGAATACACTTTGAAATTACATTATTTCAACACAATATGCATCTGTGTAAGCAATAAGAGATAAATCCTTTCCTTTTGGATACCATAATCCAAACTCTTCTGTTCTTTTGAGATATCTGAAAATTCTCTTCACTGCTAACACGTGTGATTCCTTTGGTGCTGCTTGAAATCGTGCCACTTGTCCAACAACCTGCATTACATCTGGACTGGATGTTGTCACATATAGTAGGCTCCCAATCATTGACCTGTATTGCCTCTGATCTGTAGACTTCGAATCATCATCTTTGATTAACTTCCAATTGGTTTGCATGGGAGTGATAAATGGTTTGCGATATTCCATTCCGAACCTCTTTAGCATTTCTTTGATATACTTGGTTTGAGAAATAAAAATTCATTGGTTGCTTTGACGTATCTGAAGTCCTAGAAAGAAGGATAGTTCTCCAAGTAATGACATTTCAAATTCATTATGCATATCATTTGCAAATTTCTGACTTAACTTGTCATCATCACTACCAAAAATAATATCACCAACATAAACTTCAATTAATAAAATATTACCTTGACTTATCTTGATGTAGAGGTTGTTGTCTGCATTTCCTTTTCTGAACCCTATCTGTTCTAGATATTTATCCAGTCTAGAGTACCATGCTCTAGGAGCATGTTTTAGACCATACAATGCCTTCTTTAATTTGCACACATAGTTTTCATTCTCTAACAACTGAAATCTTTCTGGTTGTTCAATGTAGACTTCTTCTTTAAGTTTCCCATTCAGAAACATTGATTTTATGTCCATCTGATACACCTTAATATTTTTGGAGCATGCATAAGCTAAAAGCAATCAGATTGTTGGCATTTTGGCAACTGGGGAAAATGTCTCTTCAAAGTCATCTGCTTCAACCTGTGCATATCCTTTACAAACCAATCTTGTTTTGTTCCTTGTAACATGTCCATCTTCGTTCAATTTACTCCTATATACCCACTTTGTGCCGATCACATTCTTATTCTTTGGTCTTGGAACCAATTCCAAAGTGTCATTTTTCTCTATTTGATCCAATTCTTCATCTATGGCCTTGTTCCAAAATTCATCATTATTGGGCTCTTCAAAATAGGTTGGTTCAATCGTAGATGTGAGTGCTAGGTATGTTTGTTCTAGTGAACGGATTTTTCTTCTAGTCTCAACTCATGCGTCTTTGTTTTCGATAATCTGATTTAAAGGATGATTCTTCTATACTCGTTTGCTAGGTGTCTTTGAAAACACTTGTTGAACTTGCTCTTCTGCTTCTGTCAGATTCTCTTCATCTTCCTCTTCTACTTCCTTTTCATCTTCTGCTTCTTTTTCGAAAAATTCTTCCATTGATTTATTTTCTTCTTCCTTTGATTCTGGTCTGTTTGTTTCATCAATTGTTACGTTGATGCTTTCTACAACTTTGTTTAATCTCAGATTGTAACACTTGTATGCTTTCATTGTACTTAAATAACGAACAAGTACTCATTTGTCCACACGAGAGTCAAACTTTCTCATTTTTTTATCTTCTCTTTTGATGTAACATTTTCTTTCAAAAACTCCGAGGTGCTTCACATTTGTTGGTCTTCCTTTCCATAGCTCGTAGAGAGTTTTGTCAATGTTGTTTCTGAGCATTACTTTGTTTTGAATGTGAACTATTGTATGCACTACCTATGTTCAAAATATATATGTCAATTTGGAATCTATTAGCATTGTTTGAGCCATTTCCTGTACTGTCATATTCTTTCTTTCAACAACTCCATTCTGTTGAGGTGTCCTAGTAACGGAGAATTGTCTTCTTATTCCATGGCTGTTGCAGTAGTCCATAAATTCATTTGAAGTGAACTCTCCTCCATTATCAGATCTCAAGTATTTGATTTTTGAATCCATTTCATTTTCAACCATTTCCTTATATGTCTTGAAGATTTTAAAACCTTCTGACTTATTATTGAGAAAACAAACTGTAGCCATTCTTGTATAATCATCAACTAATAACATAAAATATTTCTCTCATTTTAAACCCTTTGTTGTAGTTGGTCCAACTAGAACAGTATGCACAATTTTCAGTGGTCTTGTCGTTGAATATTCCTTTGATTTGAAACTGGTATTTGTTTGTTTTCCTTGTTGAGAATGCTTGCATAAAGTGTTGGTTGGTTTCGTGATCCGGGGCATTTCTCTGACTGCTTATTTTCTGCTGACTTTGACAAGGTTATCAAACTGTACGTGACCCATTTTTCTGTGCCATAGCCAAATTTCATCTTCCTTTCCTAGACAACACTTTTCATTTCAAATTTCACTTAATACATATATGTTGCTTGAAGTTGTCATAGCTGTAGCAATCAATTTTTTTGAACCTTCTTTTCTTATCTCGCATTTTTGTGAATCGAAAGTTACTTTATGACCTTGGTCACACATTTGACTCACACTTAGAAGATTATGTTTCATATCTTCTACTAGTAAAACATTTTCAGCCTTGGTGTTCTTATTTCCAATTCTAACTGTGTCTTTTCCAATGATTTTAGCCGAATCATCATTTACGAAGGAGACTGATCCATCTCTTTCCTTTCATAATGTAAGAAACCTGTATCTATCACCTGTCATGTGTTTTGAATAGTCACTGTCAACATACCAACCACGTTTCTTCTGCTTAGCTTGTATAGCGAGTGTGCATTCTTCATTGCTATATCGATCATATTTTCTTATCCATGTCCTTTTCTGAGGTTCATGACTGTGATTGTTGTTATTATGTTGCGGTTCTCTAGGAGGGACTGTCATTCTGCAATATTTGGCCATGTGTCCAAAATTGTTACATTTGTAACATTCCACTTCAGTGCTCAAAGATTCAAACCTGTTGTAACTTCTTCTTTGTGTTTCACTAGGCCTTCTTGGATAACCCCTTTGTGTATGACTTTCAAAGTTGTTTGTGTTCTTGTTGTTAGCTCTGCAATTCACAGCTTTTTGTCCAAAATTATTACATGCATAACATAAACCAAAAAAGATAGTTTGATACCTGGCAGTTGAAGATCCTCTGAAATGAGGTACTCTTATAAATTTTTCTTCTTCTTGAGGCCTATCTGTCGGTTGTTGATTCTGAAATTTGAATCTTCTCGGTGGAGGAGTGTCCCTGTAATCTTCCTTGTAGGTCTTCCTATCCCCCTCGATTTTTTTTGCATAACTTTTTGAATATGTTTCTCGCTTTGTTGTTTTGGAGCTTGATCATTTTTTTGTCTGATTGTATCCAAGTCCGGACTTGTCATGATGAGATTTTTGACTGCTGATAATGTCATCCAAAACTTTTGAGTTGTTTTGAATATTTTTCTTTTGAAGATCATTTCTTAATGTGACAATCTCTACTTCCAAATTTCCAAGGATCTTGTCTTTTTCTTCTAGTTGTTCTTTGAGTGTTTTTTCAATTCTTTTATTTTCTTCTATTTGAGCCTTCAAATTTGTGATCATTTGTTCTAGCTCTTGAGTGCCTTCTTTCTTGTATAGTTCTGCTTGTAGTTTCTTGTTTTTCTTATTTTATCTTCTGATAACTTCTATGGCACACATTAATTCCTCTCAGTAGTCAACATCTATCTCTTTAATTTCCTCTTCGGCTTCTTCATATTCTTCTTCGAAGTCTTCTTTATCAGAGTCTTTTACTGCCATGAATAGAACTCTTCCTGTCTAACTATCACTGACTTCATCTTCATCTAATGATGAGATTTCTTCTTTGGTGCATAAACTTTTCTTGAAAACTTTATTTGTGGTTCTTTTGTCATTATATGTTTGTTTGTCTTTCGAGTAACCTTCATCGTTTCTTTTTTTCTTATAAGGACATTTGTTAGCAAAATGACCAATATCATCACAATTAAAACAAATTAAAGGAAGCTTACCTTTATACCTACCATGGGTTCCCTTGTTCAGTCTTTTGATAAAGTTGGTCACTTCTTCATCATCTTCTGAGACGTCATTGCTGCTGCCATGTTCTTATTCTTGTCTTCTCTTTTGCTTTGACTTTTTGGATGCTTCTTTTATATCTAGATTTTCTTGTTCAATTCTCATTTCATATGCTGTGAAGATTCCATGTAATTCATCCATGCTTATTGAGTTTAGATATGATCTTTCTTCTAGTGTTGATATCTTAGGGTCAAATTTCATAGGAAGAGATCTTAGTACTTTTTGAACAATTACAGAGTCTTTGATTTCTTCTCCCAATACTATGATTGCATTTACTGTTTCATCAACTCGTAAAATGTAAACTGCAATAGTCTCATATTCCTTCATCTTAAGTTGTTCGAACTAACCTCTTTAAGTTTGAAGCTTTGCTACTTTGACTTTTGAATCTCCTTCATAAATATTTTAAAGTTTGTTCCAAATCTCTTTAGCGGATTTACAATGTGCAACTTTGGTGAATACGGTTTCATTAAGACCATTCAGAAGTGCATTTTTGGCTTTGGAATTATTCTAACCAAGTTTCACTGCTTTGTCATTTGTTGGCGGAACTATTGCTGTTGTGTATCCATCTACAATTGATTGTTAAATTTCAAATTTTTGTGCATGTATATATGTTTTCATCCTTATGCTCCAAAATGCATACTTATGTCCACTGAACTGTAATATTCCATTTTTATATAAGTTGTTGCTCTTCATGATCTACCTTTCAGTGGTTAAACTGATTTTTGAAAGAACCTGGCTCTAATACCAATTGTTGGATCACTGAGACGGGGTGTAAATCAGTAATAGAACAATTTAATTCTTTTTAACCATATAATCCAAGTGTTATATCAATGTAGCATTATCATCTAATAACTATAGAGTAAATAAGCAATGAACAAATAAACAATCACGCACATACACAATACACCAATGTTTTACGTGGAAACCTAAAGTAGGAGAAAACCACATATTTTTTTTTCTTATATGTCTTGAATAATTACATTCATTGGAAGCACCAACTTCTTTTGTTTTCCAGCTGCAACTGGAAGGAGGCTCCAACCCCCTTGTTTCTCAGGCTACAACTTGAAGGAAGCTCCAACTCCCCTATTCTCTGGCTACAACTAGAAGGAGGCTACAACCCCCTATGTTCTCCGGCTACAACTGGAAGGTGGCTACAACCACCTGTCATTGCCCCGTCCAATCGCCCTGATGTAGAATGAGATTGATGGAACCACTATCATATTATCACTGTGAGATATACCATTGTAAACATGTACCAATAAAACTAAACCATGCATCAACCTGTACCTCAACCCATAATCAACCTGTACCATAAACAAGTGCATCAACCATGCACCAACCTGTACCAAACAAACTGTAATCAACCTGTACCATAAACTAGTGCATCCAACCATTTACCAAGTATGTACCAATCAGGTGTCAACTACTCATCAATATGTACCAACATCATCAACTATACACCACATGTATGTGTCAACTCATCAACTATTTGTCTCAACCATGTACCCAACATGTATCTCAACCAAAAGCCCTCATCAATATCATAATCAAAATATGATTTGTAACTCTATAATAGAGTTGGTGTATATGATCACATTCCTACAAACCTTCCTTAACTTTAACAACAAGAGACTAACATTTTCATCAAACTTTTTTTTAGTCTCACACGACTAGTTTTGGATTAGTCAACAACCCTAACTTGAAATAATCATAACTATGTACATGTAATGAATAAAGATCTGAAACTGATACATAATGTTCTTCCATGTGTTTTATGCAATTCCTTCAGGTGTCACTACTTGGAACCTCTCATAAAAAGAGTTATAGAAAAAATGACACACCTTGCTGAATTCTGGCTTATTCTAGAGAACGACCTTGTAGAGCGTGCCCCACACGAAATATTTGTTGAATCGATCTGAAAATGTTTCACAACACATTACAAACTATAACATTTGGTCTTACTAAATTTGGATCTGTTATGAAGAAGTTATGATGTTTTTACTCGAAACGTCTGTTTTAGACTAGTTTCAGAACGAGCCACAAACCCTATTTTCCACGGAGTGTAACTCCAAAAATACAACAACCCACAAGTTGAATTTTTTACCATAGATACCTGGATATGTTTCCTCAACATCCTATCAATATCAAGGTCTGAAACATTCTAGAAAAAAAGTTATTTCGAAAATGGTGAGGTGACCTGTAAATAACATACCTTAGAAAGCACCATCAAAAGAATTTATCCTCCCTTGAATTTCGACCCTCTTTTTTCACCCTTCTCTCTGAAATTCGGCTTAGATATCCTTTTGTTACCTCAGACACCTATAGATATTCAATATGCTCAAGTGTGATGTAAAATGAGACAGCATTGCCTCTTATTTATACTCTCCATCTTCTAGGTCACTTAACCCATTTCTAGGTCACTTAACCTATTTTCTTTATTTTTAGGGTTAACCACTTTCCATAATTATAAAGTTCTCCATTACTTTATCATTTAAATATTCCTCCTTGACTTTGTCAACTCACTTTATCATTTAAATAATCTTCTTTGATTGTCACTTCACTTTATTATTTAAATAATCCTTCTTGACTTTGTCATTTTACTTTATCATTTAAATAATAATTTCTTATTTGCAAGCTCTTTGACTTTTTTGACATTTTGGAGCTTCAAGCCAACATATAAGGGTCCTCCAACTTCATAAGGCCATAACTCTCAAACAGTGAGGAGTTATGTGACGTTCCACATACCACCACAAATGATATGACATGTACTATCCATATATAATAGTATTACCTTAAAATATATTAAAACTCATACCATTATACATGAAACAACCTTGGGTCCATTACCCAAACCTTTGTACTACCAGAATTCGCTACCGGACTTTCTTCAAGGGTTGACATCAATGACAACCAACCTTAATCAACACAAAGCTTCCAAACCTAACAACATGTGTGAAGAAAAGCTTTACTGTACAAAACATCATTCAAGCAACAACTTGTGCAGAAGAAAATAATAAAATGTCATCCAACCGGCGGCATCCATATCAATCTAAACATTAAATACAACATGGATAGACTCTTAAGTGGTATGAGTTTTGATGTACTGATCTTGAGAATATTTCCTTTATCACCGACACCTAACCTGCATAGGGCTTGAATGTAACTTTAAGTTAAATCTGTTACCCACCCTTTTGTCAGGGCCTAAAAGGAGCCTCGAAGGTGAATGATCTTAAAGAGGATACGAAGGAAACGGATATCGTGTTTAACCCAAACACTTCATGGCTCCTATGTTGTTGGAATGCATTCATGGTCAACACAATGTCAAGTTCCTGTTTCAAGGGGTGTAGTTGTTCATCCATCAGTTTCGTTTAGGAGTTCTTGTCTTTTGGGGTTTTAGGAGGCATGTGAAGAAAAGGAACAGGTCTTTGATAACAAGTTACATGAAGATAAATGATGGTGAAGACATCAAACCAAAAATCCAATGCACAATATGATGGGTCTCCAATACGTAAAATTTGATGTCCATGTTAAGGAATTCAAGACTAACTTATTGTGATCTCTACATGTAAAGAGCCTAGCCCGTGTCTGTATTTTTTACAACAATATTCTCTAGCGGATTTGGAGCTTCGAAGTCTAAGCAAGGCCTATGTGAAGAATGCCCTACCCAAATGACAAACAACATTCAGCTGGAATAGATTCAAGTTTTTCACATACAGTTTGGGTCATGTAGAAGGGACTGGTCCAGAAACTTCAGGGTTTGACTGCGGACCCAAATGTGCCATTCAGTCAATGGGAAAGGACTCTCTTTGAAGTGGTACGAGTTTTTTTGTACTGATCCTGAGAAGATTTCATTTATTGCCAACACCTAACCTATACAGGGTTTGAATGTAACTTTAAGTTAAGCCTATTACCCACCCTTTTGTCTGGGTCTAAAAGGAGCCTGAAGTCGAATGATCTTGAAGAGGATACAAAGGAAACATATATCTTGTTTAACCAAAACCCTCCATGACTCCTATGTTGTTTGAATGCATTCATGGTCAACACAATGTCAAGCTCATGTTTCAAGGGGTCTAGTTGTTCATCCATCAATTCCATTTTGGAGATATGGTCTCTCGGGGTTTCAGGAAGCATGTGAAGAAAAAGGAACAAGTCTTTGATGACAAGTGACGTGAAGATAAATGATGGTGAAGACATCAAACCAGAAATCCAATGCACAATATGATGGGTCTCCAATACCTAAAATTTGATGTCCATGTTAAGGAATGCAAGACTAACTTATTATGATCTCTGCATATAAAGAGACTAGCATGTGTTTGTATTTCTTAAAACAATATTCTCTAGTAGATTTGGAACTTCGAAGTCTAACCAAGGCATGTGTGAAGAACGCCCTGCCCAAATGACAAACATCATTCAGCTAGAATAGATTCAAATTTTTCACATAGAGTTTGGGTCATGTAGAAGGGACTGGTCCAAAAACTTCAAGGTTTGACCACATACCTAAATGTGCCATTCAGTCAATGGGAAAGGACTGGCTCTGAAGTGGTATGAGTTTTGTTGTATTGATCCTGAGAAGATTTCCTTTATCGCCAACACCTAACCTGCACAGGGTTTGAATGTAACTTGAAGTTAAATATGTTACCCATCCTTTTGTCTGGGCGTAAAAGGAGCCTTGAAGGTGAATGATCTTGAAGATGATACAAAGGAATCTAATATCTTGTTTAACCCAGACCCTTCATGGCTCCTATGTTGTTGGAATGCATTCATGGTCAACACAATGTCAAGCTTCTGTTTCAAGGGGTCTAGCTGTTCATCCATCAATTTTGTTTAGGAGTTCTGGTCTTTTGGGGTTTCAGGAGGCATGTGAAGAAAAAAGAACAGGTCTTTGATGACAAGGGACATGAAGATAAATGATGGTGAAGACATCAAACCAGAAATCCAATGCACAATATGATGGGTCTCTAGTAACTAAAATTCGATGTCCATGTTAAGGAATGCAAGACTAACTTATTGTGATCTTTGCATATAAAGAGCTCAGCCCATGTCTGTATTTCTTACAGCAGTATTCTCTAGTGGATTTGGAGCTTCAAAGTCTAACCAAGGCCCGTGTAAAGAACGCCCTGCCCAAATGACAAACAACGTTCAGCTGGAATAGATTCAAGTTTTTCACATACAGTTTGGGTCATGTAGAAGGGACTGTTCCAGAAACTTCAGGGTTTGATCGCAGATTTGAATGTGCCATTCTGTCAATGGGAAAGGACTCGCTTTGAAGTGGTATGAGTTTTGTTGTACCAATCCTGATTAATTACCATTACTAATAACCCTTGATTATAATACTAATTATACTAACATAAATTTATAGTTTGGTTACTTTATTAATATAACCTATTTTTAGTAATTTTTAGGTCTTTATTAAAATTAAAACTAAACAATTTATTTTATTAAATAATTAATAAATTCTTTTACTAAATAACTAATTCTAGGGTTTAAGTCGACTTCTTAAGATTTCTCCATCCAAACAAAACCTAATAATTTCAAAAGTTTTATTTTATTAAATAACTAATTTTAGGGTTTAAGCCAACTTCTGATCTTTCTCCCTCCAAACAAATGATATTTATTGCTTCTCCTCTCTACTTTTATCCTTGGCTTTACGTCCTAAAGATGGATCCTGATCTGGATCCGAAACGTCGGCAAACAATCACCAATATTGTGGATTATCCGAAAAATTCTGAAGATTTCCTTTATCACCGACACCAAACCTGCATAGGGTTTGAATGTAACTTTAAGCTAAATCTGTTACCCACCCTTTTGTCTAGGCCTAAAAGGAGCCTTGAAGGTGAATGATCTTGAAGAGGATACAAAGGAAATTGATATCGTGTTTAACCTAGACCCTTCATGGCTCCTATGTTGTTGGAATGCATTCATGGTCAACACAATGTCAAGCTCATGTTTCAAGGGGTCTAGTTGTTCATCCATTAGTTTCGTTTATGAGTTATGGTCTTTTAGGGTGTCAGGAGACATGTGAAGAAAAATGAACATGTCTTTGATGAGAAGTGACATAAAGATAAATGATGGTGAAGACATCAAACCAGAAATCCAATGCACAATATGATGGGTCTCCAGTACCTAAAATTTGATGTCCATGTTAAGGAATACAAGGCTAACTTATTATGATCTCTTCATACAAAGATCCCAGCCTGTCTTTGTATTTCTTACAACAGAATTCTCTAGCGGATTTGGAGCTTCGAAGTCTAACCAAGGCCTGTGTGAAGAACGCTCTGCCCAAATGACACACATCATTCAGCTGGAATAGATTCAAGTTTTTCACATACAGTTTGGATCATGTAGAAGGGAATGGTCCATAAACTTCAGGGTTTGACCGCAGACCTAAATGTGCCATTCAGTCAATCGGAAAGGACTCGCTTTGAAGTGGTATGATTTTTGTTGTACTGATCCTGAGAAAAATTCCTTTATCGCCGACACCTAACCTGCACAGGGTTTGAATGTAACTTTAAGTTAAATCTATTACCCACCCTTTTGTATGGGCCTAAAAGGAGCCTTGAAGGTGAATGATCTTGAAGAGGATACAAAGGAAACTGATATCTTGTTTAACCCATACCCTTCATGGCTCCTATGTTGTTTGAATGCATTCATGCTCAACATAATGTCAAGCTTCAGTTTCAAGGGGTCTAGTTGTTCATCCATCAGTTCCGTTTAGGAGTTCTGGTCTTTTGGGGTGTCAGGAGGCATGTGAAGAAAAAGGAACAGGTCTTTGATGACAAGTGACATGAAGATAAATGATGGTGAACCATCAAACCATAAATCCAATGGACAATATGATGGGTCTCCAGTGCCTAAAATTTGATGCCCATCTTAAGGAATGCAAGACTAGATTATTGTGATCTCTGCATATAAAGTTCCCAGCATGTGTCTGTATTTCTTACAACAATATTCTCTAGCGGATTTGGAGCTTCAAAGTCTAACCAAGGCATGTGTGCAGAACGCCCTGCCCAAATGACAAACAACATTCAGCTGGAATAGATTGTTGTTTTTCAGATACTTTGGGTCATGCAGAAGGGACTGGTCCAAAAACTTCAGGGTTTGACCGCAGACCTAAATTTGCTAGCCAGTCAATTGGAAAGGACTTGCTTTGAAAAGAATGAAGAGTTTGATTGTGAGATAGTAGGAAGAGTCTGAGGCTGAAACATGTCTTCACAACCAGCAAGAATGTGATTCAGATTCCACTATTCATTGTACGCAAGAAGGGCATTGATCTTGAAAAGGACTATGACACCAACACTTGGATCTCAGAAGAGGTTGGACATACCAAACCATATGTTCAAATGCTTATTATGGCCTCTCACAGTATGCTTCGAACTTTTGTTGAGGTGAAAATTACATCAGTTGGCAGGTGGTGTGCACCCCATATTGTAAATCACATGTACGTAGAGCAATGGAAGAAAATGCACTTTCTGATCATCTGACTGTTGAAGCTACATGTTCTACTATATTAGATGCCTGTACATGCTCAATTGACAAGGATGCAAAACAACAAGCATTATTTAAGATCAAGTAGCTTCCAAAATCATTGAACCTGTATTTAATACAAAGTGTGAGGATTACACATGTTGTACACCAACCCTCGAAAGAAATGTGCTTAATGAAGACAGTGAGAAGAAGCTCATAGTCTTTGTTGGTTGTAAATGGTGGTGATACAGTTAAGCTTTCTTCTTACCCAAACTTCATAAAAAGATCAGTTTCATTCTTTATTTAGGAAGTGAAAGGAGTACCAAAGTAACACAGAAAATAAAGAGTTACCTGAAATCCAACCAAAGAACGATCAGTCTAGCATTTTGAGTAGATTCAACACTTTGTACTGGACACTTTTGTGTGGAATTTTGACAATTGTAATTGTCATGTTTCAACTTGTGTTTTAAGAACTTGACCAACATCTGGGTGATCATTTGACTACAAAATGGACAATGCATACTAGAATATGTACCATAGAATCTCTGTATATGCTGCTTGTCACGAATAAGCAGAACATGTTTCCCTCTTGGATCTTGACACTCTGAGGTTTCTCTCCAAACTGATGCTAGTAAGTGTTTACTTTGAATGCATGTGATGTTTCTTGTTTTTTAGAAGTGGTTCACGACACCGCTTTATCAGCACTCGCTACGTCCACGTAATAATCCCCCCCCTGAAATCCGGAGAACATGGGGAGGTCAAGAATTTTTGGAATATCGAGGGCTCAACATCAAGAGCACAACATGTCACTTGCAGGAATTGAACCTGGGGGGGAACACCCCTCAAAACAAACCACTCGGGCTAAACCCAATTGACCTGTGATGTTTCTTGTTAAATTTGGCGAAATGCTCTATTAGAGTGGTAACAATTACATGTTGTCACTTTTACTAGAATGATCTTGAAACCCTAAGGAAGGATTAAGAGTGGTTATCCCCTTTCCTTGTTTTTTCACCTTGATTAGTTGAAGCATTCAAGATTTACCTCAAGGGTTAGGAGTGGCTATACCCTTAGGGTTTATCTTGGTTAGGGTTTGGTTCTAGGGGTTAGGAGTGGCTATCCCTCTAGGATTTAAAGCCTAGTTCTTTTGATCTTGTGTTAGAAGCTCTTGAAGAAAAAGAACGACACCTAGGGTCTATGAAGGGATAGATTCTAGGGTTTGCATTTTCTTAGAAAGTTGACCTAGGCTTATAAAGAGATAATCCTAGGACAAACCTTCAAGTCTTATTTTTCCCTTGGCCTTCATTAAAGTGCTACATTGACACCATTGCCCCATGAAAAGACACCGACTCTCAGAACTCCAACTACTTTCTTAATACTCAAAGCTACCCAAAATCATTTTTCCTGGACTTGCCCCAAGTCCTAGCAATCTTAATCCAAGGGAACTCTCTTGAGCCAGAGGAAAGCTGGCCTGAAGTGAAAGATGGGTTAGTCAGGTGGCAGTGGCCTTCCCTCTTAGTTACACAAGATTGCACTTGAGCTTTCGGACTTTAGCTCAACAAGTGTGAGTTCGTGTTATAACAAAATCTATAGTTCGATTGTCATTGACGTAAAGTTGTATCACAACTTGATTCCCCTAACTCAAGTTATAATTCTTCTCACTGAAGGAAAAACAAAGTTTGGACCACAATTTAAAAATCACAGAGACTAACTACAACTCGGTTCAGATTCCTCTGTCTCCATCGTCAGTGAGAATTTGATGCTGGAAAGACCCAAAATCTTACCAGCTGAGTGCTAGCATACCTTGAAAATCATTATTGAGCATACAAGATTATCCATAAGTACACATCAGCTTAAACTTGATTCCACTCCACAAGCTTGTGCTTGCTGCCAATTTTGTCACTGACAAAAGCCACAGCTACACTAGATCAACTTGCCATCTAAGTTAAAATGTGGGCACTTAATGGTGAATCAGTAAGGGAGAGGAGCCCTTTCTTGTGCAGGGACGGACTCAAGTATGATAATAGAACATAAACTGACCACTCTTGAACAAAATAGCATTGAGAGGGATACAAAAGGCACCTATTGTAGGAGATCTGCCAACTGATAGAAGTACGTGTTTCAAAATAACTGCTAGTCATAATGCAACTCACAGTAAGCACAATATCTAGACCAAACCCAATAATTAATGGCTTTAAGATCTTCCTCGATAAGACTGTTCAGAATTGGATTTTCAAATATAATACCGAATTGAATCGCCATCGGCTCCTGTTGATTTTTCTGTGTTTTCTCACTTCTGCAATTTATCCCAATCCTGGTTTCAATCACTCCTTATCACTCCAAATGTTTAATGCCCATTCCCAATATTAATGAAATTTGCAGACATTAATATGCATTAAATATTCAAAATGAAATTTGACTGAAACACATGAAATAAATGATCTTTTCAATGGCTGTCTTAAAACTCAGAAATTAAACCAGCAAGCAAACATTTAATGACACGATGATATTTGGTCAATCGACCCTGGAAAAACCCCAATGTGGGTAAAACCAGTGAGAGAGAGTGAGTTCTTCTTATTTCTTCAATTTCTGGAAATTACATATCAGCAAAAATAAAACCAACAGAATTTACTTATCTCTTCCCTCGATTTCTGTGCTTGAAATTTACTGGAAGAAACCCAACACAGCCACCCTCGAAATTTGTGCTCAGACAGTCGTACCGTACGGACTGTCACAGCATTAAATGCTATACGATTTGTCTCAAAAATTGCGCCCATAAATCTGTTGCTGCTGTACGGCGACCGTACGGTCTGTACATACACTTAAATGCGCCCTATTCCTTGGAAATCATGCTACTGTACGGCCAGAACAGGAACATTAAATGTGGCTGTACCAAATCCGTACCGTACGAATTTATCCTTACTACTGGTTGCCTCGAAATCTGTGCCCTAGCTTTGCCTTGGAATTCGTGCCACTTCTTTGCTGCTTTCTCTGCTCAGAAAAATGGAAACCTTCTCTTCTCTTGCTCTCTCTCAATCTCTCAATCTCTCTTGGAAAGAATGACTTCTCATTTGGTCTTTTTCCTCCTTTAGAATCCCTAAGTGACTCTTAGGTTTCTTTTTGATCCAAGGGCTCACATTGCCCAAGATCAACGGTTGAAATTAAATGCTCCA
>CBVK0102998558.1:0-12166 GCA_900067695.1 Picea abies | reverse complement strand
TAATAATAATTAATTAGTTAATGTTATTTTAAGAAATAATTATTGTTTAGCTAATCTTTTAGGACAGTTAGATTATTAAATTAATTATAATTAATAATCCTATACGTCTATTTAAGCAGGTTCATTACATACACCCACCCTTCAGGAAACTTCGTCCCGAAGTTAAGGTATCTTATGGTACAAAGGACAAGAAACATGGTTCACACATTCATAACAAGTAACCTACATTATTAGTAAGTAAGTCAAGAAAACTCATACATACTAGTTTATATGTACAAGAAATGCATGTGTAGCTACTACATACAAGTCTCGTGCATGCACTAATAATCAAAACTATCATCCATTAGTAATTTATGTATGCATCCAATCCAGTCAACTAGACTAGTCTTTTATAAAAGACAACAACCAGTCAATTGTTTGATAAATCCCTTAATTACAATTATTCGTTTCAACAATTTTATTTAGACAACTGTGGTTTAGTTACGAAATAATGAATATTCATATATACACATTTCTTTTTTTTTTGAAGGGAAAACATTAAATTCCACCACAAGACAGATCTACATACCGTCTCAACTATTACTACTCATCCTTCCTCCCTAACCTACTTCCATCTCCATTCCTATTCTTCCTCTGCTAGACTATCTTGGAGTGTCAACTATATTGACCTAACTCCAAATAGAACCTGTAAGTGGAAGTGTCGCTATCTCGACCAAGCTTCCCTAGCAGGCATCTGACAGTCATCATCACACGTCTTGGGGAGTGTGAACTAACACCATCCTCCCATGACTTCAGGTTTCGGAGGATACACGGTGGGAAATGCCTCCAGCCCTCCTAACAGGACTAGGGTCCACACCCTACAATGGAGGATACACAGTGGGAAATGCCTCCACCCCTCCTAACAGGACTAGGGTCCACACCCTACAATGGAATATACAGTGGCACGGTGTTGTTGGAGGTTTTTTCATCGTTTATTTGGTTTTGGGCAGTGTTATCACCTGAAATCATGCATTGGTCCACATATCATAGCAATGCATACAAACCAATATAAATTTCTCATACAATATTCATACCATAATGTTTCTCAGTTAGCGGTCCTGATATCCACTTTCATCATCATTATCCCTTGGCTATTTCATAACCCATAACCTGTAGATTAGTCTGTAACACAAACTCATACATTTCCATGCATTATCATCATGTAATTGCATACTAGCATCAATTCAATTTGGTATCCCTGTACTGATAAGTTAACATCAAATTTTTCCAATTAGAAATAGATCTCATAATATCCCATAATTCAATTTCGACACCCATTCACAAGATTATCATTTACCCAAACTAGATTGCATAATATCCAACATCATCCTAATAGCATTTAAACATTCATTTAATTCAAATTCTCACAATATGTCGCATCATATACATCATCATCAATAACATTTAAACATTCGTAAAGTTTACATTCACATAATAGATCGCATTACATACATCATCATCAATAACATTTAATCATTCATAAAAGTTCATACATTTAAAATTTAAGTGTATCACTTAATAGTTTCACTGTGACTAGAAAATAAAGTATATAGGCCTTAGGTAATCCTGGCTATCTAAGTCAAAAGGTGGTGTTACATACACCCCACCTTCGAGAAACATGTTCTCGAGGTTATCAAAATAGTGAGGGATAGTCTCATTGTAATGTCTCAGCATCTTCCCAAGTAGCAGATCCTGGACTATACTTGTCCCACTGGACCTTAACTTGGTCTACCAGACGATTCCTGAGCTGTCGGATTCTACGGTCCAATATGCGTAACAGTTCTACCATGAGGGTTCCCACGTCCGATACCTGCAATTCCTTCCAATTTAGTTTATGTGATTCATCAGCAACATAATGNNNAAACAGATACATGAAATACATTATGAGTTTTATGCAAGTGGGGTGGCAGTGCGAGACGATAGGCAACAGTTCCAATTTTATCTTGGATCCTGAATGGTCCTATAAACCTAGGTGACAACTTTTTCCCCTTCCCAAACTGTATGGTACTCTTATTAGGCCTGATACGAATGAAAACCTGGTCTCCCACTTCATAACTTCGGTCGGTCCTGTGTGCATCTGCATAGCTTTTCTTCCTATCCTGTGCTTCCTTTAATCTCTGCCTAATCTGAATCACTTGTTCCTCCATTTCTTGAATCAATTATGGCCCAACTATTACTCGGTCTTCTAGTCTATCCCAACTCAATGGCGTTCTGCATGGCCTCCCATACAAAGCTTCGTAGGGTGGCATTCTGATGGAGCTATGATAACTTTTATTGTAGGCAAACTCTACCAAAGGTAGGTACTTCTCCCACTAGGTTTGATTATCCATTACATACATCCTAAGCATGTCTTCCATGACTTGATTTACTCTCTCAGTTTTCCCATCTGTTTCAGGATGATAAGTTGTGCTTAAGTTCAACTGAGTCCCCAATGTTGATTGTAAACTGGTCCAAAACCTAGAAGTGAATATGGAGTCCCTATCTGAAATAATATTTTTTAGGTATCCCGTGAAAATGGATAACCTCGCTTACAAACACATGTTCCACATCAGTGACATCGTAAGTGTCTCTAACTGAAATAAAATGAGCACTCTTGGTTAACTTATCCACTATCACAAGAATGGCATTATGTCTATAAGATGTGAGTGGCAACCCCACAACAAAATCCATAGAGATGACTTCCCATTTGGACATAGGAACATCATGTGGTTGTAGGAGGCCTACCGGGTGATGGTGGTCAGATTTCACTTGTTGACACTCTAGGAATTTGGCGATGAAATGGACTACATCGTGCTTCATGCCTACCCAGAAGAAGAGCTTCCTCATATCTGCGTACATCTTCTTCACACCCGCATGCGCACAATAAAGTGCTCTATGGGCTTCCTTCAGTATGATGCTTCGAATATCCCCATTCTCAGGGATGTACATCCTTCCTCGATATCTTAACAGTCCTTTTGTTTCCAGATTCTATCCTTCATACTTTGGGTCTAACTGCCTCCCACTCTGGAGGTTTGAAGTAACCTTTAAATACCAACTGTCTCCTAGGAGTTGTGTCAACACATGTTCCCTCAAATTGACCTTTAAGGTTACCAAGGAGAAGATACATGGTCTCCTACTCAAGGCATCTATGACCACATTTTCCTTTCCCTTGATGTATGATATACCAAAATCGTACTCACTCATAAACTCACTCCATCGCCTTTGCCTGGCATTCAGATCTCTTTGAGTGAAGAGATGTTTTAAACTTTGATGGTTCGTTTTGAGCTCAAAGTTCTGCCCCACAAGGTAGTGCCTCCAAATTTTCAGAGCTAGCATTACAGCTGCCAACTCTAAATCATGAGTCACGTATAGCTCCTCATGTTTCTTCAACTTCCTTGATGCATAAGCTATCACTCCTCCATCCTGCATTAGCACGGCTCCCAACCCTTGCTTTGAGGCATCCGTGCAGACCGTGAAGTCCTTTTCCATATTTGGCACTCATAGAATTGGCACACTAGTTAGTAACCTCTTAAGCTCAATGAATGCACTATCACAATCTTCTATCCATTCATATCTGACCCCTTTACATTGCAAAGTGGTGATGGGTTTCGCTATTTTTGAGAATCCTTCTAAAAATATCCGGTAATAACCTGCTAGCCCCATGAAGCTTCTCACCTCATGGGCATTTTTTGGCACTNTAATGGCCTTTACCTTTTCTAGGTCCACAGACATTCCTTCACTGGAAATGATATGACCTAAATAGTGGATCTCTTTCTGGAAGAAGGAACACTTTGACAATTTCCCATACAATTTGTTCTCTCTAAGGCAGGACAACACTATTCGCAAGTGTTCCTTATGTTCTCTTTCATTCTTGGAATAGATGAGTATGTCATCTAAAAAGACTTGTACAAAATGGGCTAAGTACTTCCGAAATATGCCATTCATGAGGCTCATGAATACTGCTGGCGCATTGGTCAATCCGAAAGGTACTACAACAAACTCGTAATATCCAAACCGAGTTCGAAAGGCAATTTTTGGGATATCACCTTCCTTAATCCTTAACTGATGATACCCTGATCGCAAATCAATCTTTGAGAATACTGCTGCTCCTTTCATCTGATTGAAGAGGTCATCTATTCACAGCATCAGGTACCTTTTCTTCACTGTAGCACGTTTCAAGTCCCTGTAGTCTATACACAGTCGTAAGGATCCATCCTTCTTCTTTACAAAAATTACCGGTGCGCCCCAAGGTGAGACACTGGGCCTTATTATCCCTAAGTCCAACAACTCTTTCAACTACATTTGCAACTCACAAAGTTTTGGCACTGTCATCCGATACGAAGTTTTGGAAATTGGTTCTGCACCAGGTTTTATCTCAATAGTAAAATCAAGCTCCCTCTCAGGAGGTAACCCTGGTAACTCGTTTGGAAAAACATCCTGAAATTCTGACAATACTGGGTATTGATCCAATGAGGGTCCCTTCCTTTCATTCACTACTTCCACTACATAAAGTTGACACCCTTTCCTCAAGCATCTCTTAACCTTCATAGTTGATATAAAGCGTAATGACACTTTTCTCTGTACACCCTGGATCTCTACTGGTCTTCCTTCATCATCGACACAAAGCACCCTCTTTGCGAAACAATCTACCAAAGATCGATAAGTTGCTAACCAATCTATTCCGATGATTAGGTAATATTCCCCAAGAGCAGTGATGTATACCTTCAACCTGGTAGTACACACTCCCAGGTCTACTATACAATTATCAACACTAGGTCCTACCGCTTGTTTTTCCCCAGAAGCCATCTTGACTTGTTTAAAGTCATCGTGATTGTAGGCTGCCAACCCACTCTTTTCTAATGCAGATGGTGAAATGAAACTATCTGTTGCACCAAAATCAAACAAAATCTTGACATTGATATGATTTAGCGTACCTGATGACTCCACCACCGTGGATTGATGTTCGTCCTGGCGATTATTAACCGCTGTGTAAATCTGGTGGCTGCTACTTGCTCTCCCCATCGGTGCCTTTCCTTCTCTATGCACGAACCCTGATTGTAACTTGTTAATATTATGGTAGTTGCGGGAGGTATTTACCTCTACATGTGAACCTGACAAGAATAGAAGACTCCGGGAAGCAAGAGAAACCCTAATGAATTGGCTAATAACCCTAGAAGCCTTGTCGGGTCAAGAATATAATTTATAGTAGGCTATTATCCTCCAAGAGAAGAAGTTGGCCAGAATTAATAATAATATACTGAACAGACACCTACCCAGAAGAAGAAGTCAGCCCCAGTAAACTAGCAGGATTACTATAAATACAGGGTGCCAGTTTCTCATTTGTCACATCTCAGGACTACAGTTTTCCCAGTTGGTGCGCACTGCAGGTGTAGCTGGTGCGCAGGTTTGGAGGAGGGTTGCAGGTGCAGCTGCAGCAGTAGCAAGTTTCAGTATTTGGCTTCGATATCTCTTGGCTAGGGTTTGGACTATCTGATCAGCTTTTTGTGATGCGCTATCCTTAGGGAGAGATTCACTGCTCTTTGTTTGGCTATCTAGCCTAGGGTTTGCTTCCGGAGGAATTCTCAAGTCAAGGTTAAGGTGCTTGGAGGGAGGCTTCGGCCTATGGTTGGGAGACGAGGGTATCATCGTGGTAAAACGAGCACACCATCATATATATTCTAACAGGTTATGGGCCCACACCCCTTCAGTCAGCCTAAAACAATGGAAGGAAACATAGCCGCTAGATATTGAGCTCATTGAGAAACTGCCGCTAGGGTTACTAGCAGGAGCAGCTTCCAAAAGCACTGCAGCTAGGTTTACCAGCAGAAGCAGTTGCAGAAACCCTAAACCTCTTGTTGAGGCACCTTAAGTGACGATATTGACCTAATCTCTGGATAGATCAATGCGCCATAGCCCAGCGCATCTCCTGGTACACTCAGAAGGCCAAGACGTGAAGTTTGGATTTCTGGTCAAATCTAGGGTTTGACCAAGTCAAGCAAGCCATGACGAACTCTATGAAGTCTGAGAACAATCTCGAAGGAGCCTCCAACTTCAGAGCATGGAAGACAAGGATTGACCTCATCCTTGCTAAGAATAAAGTGTTGGACATTGTGAAAGGAAATATCATGAAGCCAGAGTTCAAAGAAGGAGAAGAGAAGGAACCACAGAATGTTGCAGCTATGGATAAATTCAAAGATGTTGACATCAATGCCATGAGTATCATAGTGGATTCCATAAAAGACCACTTGATACCCTACATCTCCCATCTTGACTCATCGAAGAAGATGTATGATGCCCTAACCAATCTCTTCTCAGTCAGAAACATTGGACAAGTTATGAGTCTGAAGAATGAACTTCATGACATGAAGATGAATGATGATGATAGCATAACATCCTACTTTGTAAGGATCTCCCAGCTAAGAGATCAACTACAAGCTATTGAAGAGATCACTTCAGAAAAGGAATTGGTGAACATAGTACTCAATGGTCTTCCCAAGACATGGGATGCATTTGCCGCAAGCATGAACACAAGGAAGGAGTACTTGACATTTGAAGAAATTTGGACTTGTTGTGCTCAAGAAGAATCAAGGATCAATGCAAAAGAGAAACCTCAAAATAAGTACGATGATCAAGCCTTCACAGCAGGATTCAATAACTTCAAGAATAAAAGGAAGTTTGGTTCAAGAAGGAAGCCAAATCAAGAGAAAGACATTTCAGAAATACAATGCTTCAACTGTCAGAAGTATGGTCACTACAGAAATCAGTGTCCCGAGCTAAAGAAAAGTAATAAGAAACATGAAGCATCGATTGTCGAAGAAAAGGAACCAACAAAGAAGACTAAGCAGGATGGAAGAGATTTCTTCTACTAAAAGGTAACAACACTCTTCTTACTTTCTGTACATATCTTACTTGCATGGTCTTTGTACATATCTTGTATATCTATCTCTTGGAAGATAATGTGTTCCAAGAAGAACTATACCTATGGAAGAACAATAAGATAAGAATGAATATCATTAGATAATACATATCAAAGGATGAAATACAAATCATGTGGAAGCTACTACAAGACGAACCAATCCCGAAGAAACTTAGAAGCCAAACATCAAGAGAAATTGGGAAATACTTATGACGACAACTAAGACGGAAGCATGGACTCTGTTAAGACAAAGAAAGCCAATTATATATTGCAGAAGACAATAAGGTTGCAGATGGAAGCGTGGACTCTATTATATATTGTAGAAGACAACAAGGATGGAGACAGAGGCCAGACGAAGGGAGAAGATTATATACACTCTTACATGAAGCAAGGATTAGGAGGGAGCCAATCTTGTGATCGATTGAAGATGATGAAAATATATATCCATGGTAGCATACATAGAAAGACAGTACGTGTTCATCTCAACCGCAGAAGAAGACCTTTCGAAGAGAAGCCTTAAAGTATTCCTGGTTGACCATCCATATCTGTGAAACAATGATGAACAGAAGAAGTGGAATCTCTAGAGCATGGAATCTAGAAGAAACTCCATGAACCCAAAAGATAAAGAAGAACATGAAGATTCCAGAACAACCAGTCATTACTAGACTGATATGAACTCACCAAAAGAAATCAAGTAGAAGAACTGAAAGTCGTAATGAAGAACAGTGTATGGAAGACTTATGAATGAAAGTATTGCAAGATCCAAAACCAGAAGTTCTCCTAGACAGAGGGAGAAGACTATGATGATTGATTGTTCCAGTACACCAGACTTATCTCTATATAAGTCATTATATCATCCGTAAACATCCATGAGCCAGAATTCTACATCAGATGAATGCAAAGAATGTTCTCGAGAAGAAATTAAGTAAAGAGCGCATGCAGAGCAATCTCAAGACTTTGAGGCATACCAGAAAGATACTCATGTATGCAGATAAGAAGAAGACAACTTGGTGGAGAACCTCCAGTGCACAGCAGAAGCATGGTGAAGATTTCCTATAACATCAAGATGACTACTCGGAAGATCAAATCTCATGATGACAGAAGAAGTACCACATGGATATGTTCCAGTTCTCCAACTATGATATACTCCATTGTTCACATCTACAAGAAGCCTTCACAGTGTTCTAGACTACAGTACAAGCATTACACTATCCATGATGAAGTCCAAGAAGAAGAAAATGTTTTCTCCAATACATATCTCCACAGATGAGTAGATAAGCATACATTTTGGTAAAGCCTCTATCCAAGATGAAAGGACATGCATACTCAAGCTAGAGCTCATGGAAATAACTCTATTAACCAGAAGGGAAGACTCTCCAAGCCAGAAGAAGGTATGCAAACATTTATTTTTGTGATTGAAATAACTCTCCAGTTAGGAGGGAGAATTTATCTTTGTAATAGTCCAGATTGGACAGATGCTTTCCTGTTCGGAAAGTGGATTGAGATTTCTGACGGACAATGGCTTCCCATTGTATTTAACATGGGAGGCAGACTGATTGTTGATGTATCATAGACAGTGACTTCCCATTTATGGGGAGTGGTCTAGGACAGTCATTCTTCTTGGCAGTCACTCTGAGTAGTGGTCAAGTACAATGGTCCGCCTCGTCGGGTAGTCATTCTTTTGAAGTTCATAGTTGTGAGCAGTTTCAAAAAATCGTCCGTTTGGAGGTTGATGCAGGATAGACATTCCTTAAGGGCAGACTCATTCTTTCCAGGATACACTTTGTTTAGTGTCGGAGGAATGGCCCAGGGTGGGGAATGGTCCAGACAATTACTCCTCGAGGGCAGACTCATTCGCTCCAGGCTACACCTTGTTTGGTGTTGGAGGAATGGCCCAGGGTGGGGAGTAGTCCAGGCTCAGCAATCAGGGACAGTTATTCCTCGAGGGCAGACTCATTCTCTCCAGGCTACACCTTGTTTGGTGTCGGAGGAATGGCCCAGGGTGGGGAATAGTCCAGGACAGTCATTCCTTAGGGCAGACTCATTCTCTCCAGATTACACCTTGTTTAGTGTCGGAGGAATGGCCCAAGGTAAGGAATGGTCCAAGCATTTCTCGAGGGCAGACTCATTCTCTCCAGGTTACACTTTGTTTAGTGTTGGAAGAATGGCCCAGGGTGGGAAATGGTCCAGGTTCATAAATCAAAAACAATCTTTCTTCCTTGGTTGAGAAGAATGGGGAAGATAGCCTATTATTGATATTCTATGTTGAGGGCAGACATTCTTTCATATCTCACAGATGTGAGTGAAAGATTGGACCAAATGATTATTATTGATATTCTATATTGAAGGCAGACATTCTTTCAGATCTCACAGATGTGAGTGAAAGATTGGCCTAGATGATTGTTGTTGATATTATATACTTAGGGAAGACACTCTTTCAGATCTCACAGACGTGAGTGAAAGATTGGCCCAGATGTTTCAGTTTTTATCATAACATTGTTTTTATGCAGATGAAGACTACTGTGGTGGTAGACATTCTTTCAGATCTCACAAACGTGAGTGAAAGATTGGCCCAGAAGATACAGTTTTATCATAACATTGTTTCTATGCAGGATGCTCTCAGATGTTTGTTATGAAGAATATATGACAGTAGATGAGAACTATTGTGGTGAATATGTTTCACTATTGCTGATTAAGTACTTGTGTGTTACTTGATGTGCTAGTTAACCACTGGATTGTAGTTGTGTACTACGGGAATAGACACAGGTGTGTTCTACAAATTGATATTGTACCAGTTGTCATAGGAGATTATCTAGTTGGATAATAATGACAAGTGCTCGTGGTGCTACCAGTTGAATGGTTTGTTGTGCTCAAGACCATTGTTGTTCTAATTGCCTTGAAGACTATCAGCAGTTTACTGGATATGATGATCATTCAGATGAATGATGAACAGATATTTTCCAGACGAAAAATAGTTCAGATCTTTTACTCCACTTGTATCACTCTATGGTGAGAATGACTTATTCAGCATCATATTACTCAGATGAAGTATGGTTACGAAAGATGATGCAGCTGATAGTAATGGTGATGCTCATGATCTAGTCATGAAATAGTCTAGATTACTATATTGATGCTACCGGGTAAATTGTATGTTTTGTGCTCAAGTCCATTACCTGTAAATACCTCTCTAGCTAGGAGAGAGTGTTAATATTATGGTAGTTGCGGGAGGTATTTACCTCTACATGTGAACCTGACGAGAATAGAAGACTCTGGGAAGCAAGAGAAGCCCTAATGAATTGGCTAATAACCCTAGAAGCCTTGTCGGCTCAAGAATATAATTTATAGTAGGCTATTAGCCTCCAAGAGAAGAAGTCGGCCAGAATTAATAATAATATACTAAATAGACACCTACCCAGAAGAAGAAGTTGGCCCCAGTAAACTGGCAGGATTACTATAAATACAGGGTGCCAGTTTCTCATTTGTCACATCTCAGGACTACAGTTTTCGCATTTGGTGCGCACTACAGGTGTAGCTAGTGCGCAGGTTTGGAGGAGGGTTGCAGGTGCAGTTGCAGCAGTAGCAAGTTTCAGTATTTGGCTTGGATATCTCTTGGCTAGGGTTTGGACTATTTGATCAGCTTTTTGTGATGCGCCATCCTTGGGGAGAGATTCGCTACTCTTTTTTTGGCTATCTAGCTTGGGGTTTTCTTCCGGAGGAATTCTCAGGTCAAGGTTAAGGTGCTCGGAGGGAGGCTTCGACCTGTGGTTGGGAGACAAGGGTATCATCGTGGTAAAATGAGCACACCATCATATATATTCTAACATAACTTTGGGAAGTCACGCTGGTAATGGGGTCCTCCGCACCCCCAACAGGTAACACGAGATTGAACCTGTGCACTGTTATGTGTTTGTCTCTAAAATGAGTTCCTTCCCCTAGAACCCCTACCCCTACTAGTTGTTCCCCGAGATGGTCGTGAACCTGTCTGCACCGTTGGCGATGAACGAGATGTTGCAGTCACTTCCATTGAAATCCCTGCAACTACTATCCTTAGCGCAACTCTATTACCATATGGTGGTGGCCTTGAGCCCCCTCCCCTAGGAAATGTCCTAGGGGCCTTCCCTACGTATCCTGGGCGATGCGGAAATGTCGGTCTTGTACCCCCGGTCAAGTTCATATGTTCTTCTGCATAATGTGCATTTTCCACTGCCTCCGCTACTGAAGACGGCTTCCACATCCACACCATATCTCTTATCTTAAGGTTCAATCCATAGACGAAGCACTCTGCCTGTTGTTGGTCATTATCCATATACGACACATATTTGACCAGTTCCATAAATCTGATCTCATATTATTATACAGTTCTATTTCCCTGTACTAAGGCATGAAATTCCCCTACCTGTTGTTCCTCCTAGTATGCTGATAGATATTTCCTTCGGAACCTCTCCTCGAAAAGTTCCCAAGACATTATGTCTGGGGTAAGGTGTAGTTGTCTTTCCAGGTTGCCCCACCAGTTCAAGGCGTTGTCTCTTAACTGAAAAATGGTGATCTTCACCTTTGAGTTGGACGCATAGTCCCTTAAGGCAAAACACCTGGTCATGCCTTCCAACTAGGCTTCTGCACGTTCACTGGTGCGATCCCCGGCGAACTCTGGAATTTTAATCTTCTGCAATTCTCGTGTGATGTCTTCAGGTGGAGGTCCTCCCCCTGAATCCATTGATGCTTCTGGATTACCCGTTCTGGACAGTGGGGGTTCCACTTCAGTCCCTGTTGGTTGTTGCCCCTTCAAAGTCTCATTAATGGCTTCCAACGAGCGCAGTATAAGGGCTAGTTTGGGCGATGGAATTGGTGGTGCTAGCGGTGCTTGCGACGATACTCCCCTGCCTCGATTCCCTCAAGTCCTGACCATCCTGTATGCTTTGACCTGCATCAACCCAAGTTGTCAGGGTGAGTTCGAGGATGTTTCAAATTGGTGCTACTCAAACTAGAAACAGGGTTAGGCGTAAGTTTTCTTTACTTGTCTGTAAACAGACATTACTCCTTTAGGGGATTGGCTAGGTTAGGGTTAGGATTAAGCATCTAAGCTTGATTTCTTCACCCCTATGAAAAAATTATTGGTTCTCTTTCCCTGTAGCTATGCTAGCCTTGCGCCATACTCACCACTTCCTATGCTTACTCTCCTAGTGCATATGTCGCCTCCTTCCCGCTTGTCCTAGTCTAAGCCCTTTTAACTTT
>CBVK0102998533.1:0-10418 GCA_900067695.1 Picea abies | reverse complement strand
TACGGATATGATGCTCCCACATTGGTAGACTTGGTCTTCGGGGAGAGCAGAGCTCCCAAGGCCAAGGATTGGATCATAGAGAGTCAGGAGATTCTCAAGTTGTTGAAAGAGAACTTGCAGACGACGCAAAACCGACAGAAGATAAGTGCGGACGGGCACAGGATAGAGCACAACTTTGAGGTTGGAGATTTGGTTTTCTTGAGACTCCAACCCTACAGATAGTCATCTTTGAAGAAGAGTGGGGCCGAGAAGATCAAGCCCAGATTTTATGGTCCTTACAGGATCATGCGCCGAGTAGCCGAGGTTGCTTACGAGCTAGAGCTTCCAGAGGGGAGCAAGATTCATAACGTGTTCCACGTGTCTTGCCTCAAAAAGGCAGTGGGACAATTCATTAGCACATAAGAGGAGCTTCCCCCATTGGATGAGGAGGGACAGTTGGAGTTAGTTCCGAAGGAGGTTTTGGAGTTCCGGGAACGGAAACTGAGGAGCAGGGTCATCAGAGAGTGTTTGATCAGATGGAGAGGGCTTCCAATAGAGGACGCTACTTGGGAGAGCGAGCAGGTGTTGCAGCATCTTGGACTGGTATTGCTTGAGGACAAGCAATTTTGGGAAGGGAGGACTGTAATGTCCCTTTCCAAATAGGAGGCTTAATGGTCTAAACCGCCCTGTTAGACTATATCCAGGGCCAAAGAGGGGTAAACAGGGTTACTAGAGGTCACTCCAGTCACAGGTGTTATATTCAGAAAGTGACATTGAGCTAAAAAGGGTTAAAAGCGCTTTTAAGTCATTATGAGCTAAAAATAGAAGTCAACAGTGAATTAGGGTTTCAACAGTGATTTAGGGTTTTGGAAGTCAACAGTGAATTAGGGTTTCATCATGATTTAGGGTTTTGGAAGCCAACAGTGAATTAGGGTTTCAGCATGATTTAGGGTTTTGGAAAGCTATAAAGGAAGGGTCAGCGACCTAATTCATCATTATGTAGATTATGACTTGTCATTGAGGAGAAGAGGCGCATCTCAGGAGAGATAGTTCAGTGTATTCCAGGAGGAAGACACCAGTTGGCTGATTTCGGTGTTGAAAGACACACCCTAGTCACTGGGAAGATCATCCAGGTCTTCCGTCATTCTTCATTGATTCCGCAGTGCTCCCATATTTCAGGTATTATCTTTTAGTTGCTTATTTGTATTCTGGCTAAGATCCTTTTTGTCTTTTGATCTTGTTTTTATTTTATTTAGCCGCAGTTGCTTATTTGTATTCCGGCTAAGATCCTTTGTTTGTTGATCTAGTCGAGTATTGTCAGTTTATTCAGCCGCATTCGACCATTTTGTAATCCACAGAGATATCATAATACAAACTTTGCAGTCCTTTGTCGCGTTTATTATTTGTATGATCATTTATATGCTGTAAACCTTTGATCCTACACACACATTAGCAACGTTTCCTAGACTAGCCAAGTCAGGAACATTACAACCCATCATATGGGCACACCCAACACTTGGGATCTCTCTCATAGATGTCTCAACTCAGTCTAGAGGAGAATGATCTGGAGGATGTCTCATGAAGCTGCAATCAACAACACTTCCTCTCAACTAGGGAGGCATTCTCCACCAGACCAAGTCTCTCACGGAAGTACTCGAACTTCGTCTTGGCAAGCGGTTTGGTGAAGACATCTGCAACCTGCTCATGTGTAGAAAGGTATTGCACGTGTACTGCTTTCCTCTGCACCATATCTCTGATATAATGGTATTTGATCTCAATGTGTTTTGATCTATCATGAAACATAGGATTCTCAGAGAGCTTCACACAACTCTGGTTATCGTGATGGATAATAGTGGAATCCATCTCATGACCAAATAAATTTGCAAGGAGCTTGTGAAGCCACACTGCTTTGCAGACTGCCACACATAACACTATGTACTCTGCGTCTGCAGTACTCAAAGCCATAGAGCTTTGTTTCCTACTGCACCAGGAAACCATGGCAGATCCCAAAGTAAAACAACAATTGGATGTGCTCTTCCGGTCCACTGCGCTCCCTGCCCAATTTGCATCGGCATATCCCTACAATCTCATGTCTACACTGGAGGCATATCTCAGGCCATATCCAACTGTGCTTCGTAGATATCTCAAACCATTGCTGCTATCCAGTGTGTCTGTCTCGGCTGACTCATGAACTGGCTGAGTACATTCACTTCATAGCATATATCAGGTCTGGTGTTAACTAGATACATCAACGATCCAATCAGCTGTTGGTAAAGATGTGGATCAATCTCGCCCGAATCAGTAGAAGCCTTGTTCATTTTCTTCAGATCCATCACCATCGGTGTAGGCATGGATTTGCAGTCTGTCATACCTATTTTCTTCAATATCTCCATTGTATATTTTCCTTGACTTAGGAAAATATCATCAGTCCTCTGCCATACTTCTAGTCCCAAGAAGTAGTGCATCATATCCAGGTCCTTCATCTCGAATTCAGAAGTCAATGCATGCTTGCATTCAACAATAAGACTTTTTGAACTAGTGAGGAATAAATCATCAACATACAGGACCAAAATCAAGCACTCGTCACCAACAATATGGTAGTATAGGTTTGGATCAACAACACTCTTGCTGAAGCCCAAACTCATCAGAAATCCATCCATCTTCTCGTACCAAGCACAGGGTGCCTGTTTTAGTCCATACAGGGCTTTCTTCAACCTGCACACATGAGATTTCTGCTCATGTATCACGAATCCATCTGGCTGCTCGATGTAAACTTCTTCCTCAATCTCACCATTGAGAAAGGTTGTCTTTACATCCATCTGATGTAGTCTCCAACCCATGGATGCAACTAGGAAAATGATCGTACAGATGGAAGTGTATCAGGCTACTGGAGCAAATGTTTCCTCATAATCAATTCCCTCCACCTGAGAGAATCCTCTAGCTACAAATATCGCTTTGTACTTCTCGACCCTTCCATCAGCTGCATGATTGATCTTATAGATCCACTTGGAAGTCACTACATACTTCCCTTTTGGTCTTAAAACAATATCCCACACATCATTCTTCATGATGAACTGATACTCTTCTGTCATGGCATCTTGCCATACCTGTTGCTTCTCCATGACAAGAAGGCTCAGTATCAATGATGTGGCTCATGGCTGAAACATAGCTCGAAAATCTCTGTGGTCTCTTGCTCTCTCGGAATGTACCTTGAGGAGCTGCATGTCCCTCTGCCCCTTGCAGAGTCTGTCGAGCCCAGATAGGCCTTTTATGGCCTACTGCAATGTCTCTGGGAACATCAACTAGAGCTATGGGATCAACTGGATCAACTGGATCAATGACTGTCTCCCTTTGAACTGCTGAAGGGGGAGAAGGTATTGTCTCGCTGTCAATCTCCATCTGAGATTCTCTGGATCTTCGAAAGGCTATCTCTTCCTCAAAGATGACATCTTTGCTCACCTCAATATGTCTCTGACCATGGATGTAGATTCGATATGCCTTCGAAGATTCATTGTACCCCACAAATGTACCCTTTTTGCCTGAAGGGTCTAGCTTGGTCCTCTTCTCTTTGGGTATGTGAAAGTATACTGGACACCCAAATATCCTGAAGTGTCCAACCTCAGGCTTCACTCCGGTGAAAGCATCTTCGGGAGTCATGTTCTTCAAAATCTGATGAGGACTCCTGTTCTGAACATACACTGCTGTCATGGATGCTTTTGTCCACATAATCATAGGTAGATTCTGATCATGTATCATTGCTTTGGTTGCCTCAATGATGGTTCTGTTCTTCCTCTCTGCAACCCCATTTTGCTGAGTGTTATAAGGAACGATGTACTCCCTCTTGATCCCTGCCTCAATACATAAATCATTGAAATCCCTGGAGGTGTACTCTCTTCCATTATCTGATCTCAGCACGTTGATCCTCGTCCCTGTCAGGTTCTCAACCTGAGCTTTAAATTCTTGAAATTTCGCAAGGAATCCATCCTTGGTCTTCAAGAAATAAATCCACGTCTTCCGAGAGTGATCATCGACAAAGAGCACATAGTACAAATATCCGTTCAAGGAAGCAATTGTCATGGGTCCACACACATCTGAATGTATCAAGTCCAAGATCCCCTTGGATCTGTTGTCATTGCTCAAGAAGGATGCCTTGACATTCTTGCCAAGAGCACAACTTCTGCAAACACCATCATGCTGAACATGTATCTCTGGAAGGCCTGTTACCATCTTCCCTAGAGCGGGAAGGGCTCTATAATGTATATGAGCAAGTCTCCTATGCCATAGCTCGCTCAAGTTGATAGTATCATGTAACAGGGCCTGAACTGGTCGTACAGTCAATCTGTACAAGTTGTTTTCTCGAACACCAATTACTTGGGCAGAATTCATATGTGAGTTCTTCAAAAGAAGAATGCTTCATCTTTTATGTCTTCATTTCTCTGAGTCGGTTCCGGATCAACATCAACAATAGAGGCAAGTTGTCTTCCTTTCTTTCTGGTAGGACAACCTCTCGCAATGTGTCCATACTTGTCACATCTGAAACACTGAATCTTTGATTTGTCTTTTTTGTGTTCATGACCTGAAGCTGATGAAGTTTTCTTGTCTTTGAATGCTTTGTTTGAAACTTCTTTTGTTTATTCTTCCTTTCTTTGTATGAAAGGCAAGAGCATGATTTTCATTATGAGGGGAGTCTTGCACTCCTCTGGCTATAAGTCTGGTTTCTTCCTGGGTGCAGTCTGTCCATAGACGATCAAAATTAGGTAGATCTGCTCTACCACTGATACTTTGAAGAAATGGTTCCCAATGTCTTGGAAGAGCATTGAGAGTAGTCAAGACAAGTTCTCTGTCTGATATGGTTTCTCCAATGGCACCCAGCTGATCTCTGATCTCTGAAATCTTCATGAAGAAGGTAGCAACAATGTCAGCGTTTGTCATCTTGATATGTTGAAGCTGACTCTTCAATGTAAGAGCTCTGAGGGTGTTGGTACTCTCAAACATTTTCTTCAATGCATGATACATATCATAAGATGTCTTCAAGTTGGCAATACGAGGTAGGAGATGATCTCTTACTGAATAGATGATTATCTTCCTTGCTTTGACGTCATCTTCCTTCCACTCTTCCTTCTCTTCATCGGTAGTTGTTTTTGGTAGAGTCTTTTCTATCACACTCAATAGGTCATCCTCTTCTAGGGTAATCTGTAGTCTTGATTTCCAGGAACCGAAGTTGCTTGATCCATCAAGCCTATCTTCCACCAAAGTTCTGTTCCTCATGGTTTGCAGATTCTTCCACAAACCCTTAACAACTAGGCTAGGAAACCTAACGTCTAGGCTAGGCTAGCAACCCTAGGTTTTGTTGGACTTATGACTGCCTACAATAAGCCTTGCAAGTCAGAAGAACATTGGTAAGCTTGAAAAAATCCTTCAATGGGCTGTAGAAATCCTAAAAACAAAATTCTACAGAAACCCTAGAAACCCGAGGGCCAAAAATCAAAATTTCTCGGAATTGCACTCTGAGAGTTTCTGGAGGTACGCTGAAGGAGGCCATACACTCCTATGCCAAAATTAGCCCCAACGTTTCAGTGGAAGGTGTTGAAACAAGAAAAAAAGGGAGGGCCGTACTGTTCTGCAACTGGGAGGTGACGACTTGCTAGAAAACTTGTGCAATGACTCTTCAGGAACTCTGCTCTGATACCATGTTGAATTTTCTCTATGCTTAGCTCATGCACATGCGGTTTATTTCAATTTAGCATGTACTTGAACCATAAACAATGCAACAATACCATACACAAGTGTTGCAATAACCAAGATCACAAGAAGAATAACCATGCACAAGAACACAAGAAGTATCCTGGGAAAACCCTTCTCAATCAAGTGGAAAACCCAACAATCCTTTGCTATATTCTCAAGAGAAGATCCCCCACACCATAGACATTAGCGCACAAGAGGGTGCTTACAAAAACCTAGAACCTAGTGTTGTCGTCCTTATGCACACTTGCAAACGTGAGCTAAGTCCTGCTCACTTAGTGTGCCCTTGGAGACACAATGTCTAAGTTCTTGCCCACACTGTCACCTTGACAAAAACTTCTTCCGTCTAGGCTTACTCCTAGGGAAGCCAAGGGGGGTAGTCCCTAGTTACTAAGTTAATTTTAATTACAATGTTCTAGGAGTTAGTTTTATTTCGTTATAGGCCAAAGGAATTAGCCTATGATGACAAGCAGCAATGCAAGTGCAAGTCTAAGTCTAAATGTAAAGCAGCCCTTTCCCTAAGTCAACTAAAGACTAGTGCCTAAGGTTGGGCAAATGGGGTCAACTATGTTTGAGGGTTGTTCGTTACAATATGTTTACAAAAGAATTACTTCCCACAAACAAGATTAAGGTTATTTAGATTATACAAAGATTATACAATGATACGAAAGGTACAAATGATACAATAGATACAAATATTCCACACCCTAAGCCAAGCATGCCCCAAGTGGCACTTACTCCACTTGGACCGCCTTCACAGGCAACTATCCACTCAAGCACTTAAGGATCAAAGTAAGTGATGCTTCCCCAAGTGGGATACTCAGTCACTCACTTTATCCACACCATAAATACAGTTGATTAACAAGATATATCAATGACAATGAACCAATATCACATCAACATGAAAGAATAAGCAAGTAGTTGCAAGTTAGAGATATAGCAAGAAGATGATCACAAAATGAGTTGGCCTATCAATACATCTACTTCCCAAACATCATACAAGTGTGATCTATGCAACTAGTGTTCTTTCTTAAAGATTTTATATTTCCCAACCCCCTAACTAGATGTGTGCCTTAATTTCTAGTTCCACCAAATAACTGCCCGGTGCTCAAGATACTGGGCTTTTAACCCCAGCCTAGCTTCCAAGGTCAGCCCGTCACTTCACCACAATAAGAAGTAGTCAGAGAAGGGATCCCCCCAACGGAATCACGGGACGGTCCCCCGCCACTTCCCACGGTCCCCCGCCACTTCCCTCAAAGACTGGCCCTCTTACCCGTTTTAGATGATGGAAACAGAAGATTATGACCCCTAAAATGTTACTAAGTGTTTTAGGGACCCTCGGGTGGGTCTTTAAGGTGTGTTGGGTTCGTTTTAGAAAGTTTTAGATAGTTTTATTTTAGTGATTTAGCGTATGGCCGTGAGCAAAAAATTGTCTAAAACGTGTGCTTGAAACGAAAGGGTTATACCACCATATACATGTAAGAGATAGCAAGAGATATCACAATAAAGAGAGCAAATGTCTAAACCATCAATGTAACATCACATAAGATAACTTAAAAGGTATTAACCATGTAACCATAAACCATGAAATGATATTTGAAAATGAGACGAAAGATAGAAACTTGAGGCACTTAGATGATTAAACCATTAGCATGTGAGATGACATATGGTACTTGCAAAAAGTTAAGAGTGTGAGAGCTTAAATAGTTAAGAGAGTTAAACCTTTAGCATGAGTGTTTAAACTATCACATCTACAACATTATCATGTTACCACAAGTGCATTAGATCATGAGCAATTAAACGTTAACTTGTGAAAGATTTAAACCATCATCATCATATCATATGTGTGTAAGGTGTGTGAGCAATTATATCATGCAAGTTTTTAAGCACTTAAACCAAATTCTGAATGTGTTGTGTGCTAGAAATCAAGTGAGATCGTGAGCATCAAGTATGTTATGATTTAACAATATATCAATAAAACTTTAGATAATACCACCTCAATGCTATGCTAAGTTACCAAGGTTTAAGAGCTTAGAAGGATTGATTAACTTAGCGAATAAAGACTACTAGAATATCCACATATGTTTATGAGATTAGCTAAATAACTTAAAAGATATTAGATCTAAATCATGTGAGCATATTCAAGCTATCTAACCATTTATCATAAAAATAATAGCATATGAGATACTAGAAAGAAACTAAACTTATAGATGAAAAACTAACTAAGAGATGATCAGCTTCTAAGCAAGACAACCACCACAAGTTTATTCCCTTAAGCCTATGGCGATATTGGGGATGACTCCCCCAAGGTGTCGGCAAGTGAAACTATCACTATCAAGATAAACTTGCACAGAAAAGGGGGGCTTTGAGTCCAGCCACTCTGGTGAATCAGAGGCGTTCTTGAATATGAACGAAGGACAAGCTGCTGGCCTACCCCTCAGGCAAGAACTATCTTGACGATGCTAGCTATCATTATTAGGTTGATTTGGATAAAAAATGAAAGAGTATACAAGCTAATCTAAGTGTTATATTAACAAAAGAATGGCTATCTAAACTAGGTTACTTTTATGAGCTCAAACTAGTTAGAAAAACTTCAGAAATTTGCAGGAAATGAAGGAGAAGAGAGGAGAAATGTCACCCAAGTCAAGGAGAGTGCTTGGGAAAGCCTCCAAGGTGTTGCATGCAGCTTATATCCTCAATGTATATCGCTGTCCTGCAAAATCAACAAGCAGAAGCTTGCTGGAAATGCTGCAATAACACCAATATTAGTTTCAGAAATTTCTGTGCATGCACAGAAAATTTCCAGCAAGGTGTTGTGATATAAAAATTGAAATCTTTGACCTATCTGTGAGTTAGAATGCTACAGAAAATGGAAATGAATGATAGAAAGATATCAGATCTAAAAGCAAAGCTTGGAGTGTATGCAGGAAGTGGTTGTAAACATCTTCAAAAAGACTCATCCACTCCACAACCTGTGAGGCAACCTGTAACTCAAACAACAAGTAGATCTATAGCAGCATAGTATTGTGGTTAGCATTAAAAATCTGAATTAATTCATGATCAAAATCTAACCAATCAAATACATAAACTATCAACACTAATGTCTATTTAGTTCACCCTAACAAACTAATTTGCTAAGGAATGCTAGCATATAAACAACAAGATGAGAAAGACACAATATCACCTCATGTGATCTTGATCATGAGACTAATCTCTACAATCCAAAATGTCCTCCAAAGCTTTCTTTATTCATCCAATATGAGATCCTTAACCAGTGAAGCAATATGGCAGTGATGTGAAATGTATGAGAGAATGAAATGGAAAATTAGTAGCATAACTTTACCCAAATGAAAGGTGAGAAAAGAGTGAAGAAGAGGTTTCTTAAATAGCCAAAGAAACCAAGGATACCCCTCTTGGATCTTCAACACTTGTCAAAGATCCAAGGGTAGGGACAACTCAATGAAAAAGACATCCAATGAGATGAATGGCTTTTAGGGTAGGGGGAAATGGAATGTAGAGGAGTTGAATAAGGAGAAAGCAAGTAAAGCTAAACCAAACCCAAAAAAAAGGCAAGGAGAAAGCCCACGTATGGGCTGAAAGAAAGGAAGTTTCATGCTTTCATAGAATTTCCTTTTTTACATGAGACTTACCCATTCAACCCAAAGACAAAGCGTGAGTTTTAAGAGGAAGGCGTGAGCTTTGGAATGAGTTGGCACACTCCAAGGCAACGAATGGTGGAGGAGAGACCCCACGCATCAAAAATCCAAACAAAAAATAGAGGTTTCCAATCCCATGTGATAGGTGACGTGAGGGACGTGAGTTGGAGTGGCTACGTGAGGTGTGAGGCGTGGAGTTTAAGTGAGTACGTGGATTGGAGAAGGGATGTATGTGAGCGTACGGCTGGGAAGAAATGGAGGCCCACAAATTAAAACAGAGCAAGTTTCCAAAACACGTGAGGATTGTGACGTGGAGGGGCGGCCGTACAGTCCACGTGAGGGACTGTAGTGGAGGCCCACGTTCAAGTTGCAAACGATTGGTTGATTAAGTAAAAAGATGGGGGATTCATAACTCATACGATGAGTTATTACCTTGATTAAAATTCAATGCATGCTCACGTGGGGAATAGGTACGTGGGGTATGGTAAGAGAGTCAAATTAAATGCAAAATTAAATTAAAGGGGGGAGTACGTGAGGTGAGGATGGGTAAGTTGAAAAGTAATTTAATTAAAAGGTGGGTGAGGGGGGCATAACTCATATACATAAGTTATCTAAACCAAACCAAAGAACTTATGTTGGGAAAGGAAAGAAGGTTTATAAAGGAAATTAATTAAAATATAATTTTAATTAATGTGGGTTTAGAAAAAGTAGGTAATTAATTAAAATTTAATTTTAATTAAAGATGGGTTAAAAGGGTTGGTGAAGGGTAGGAATAGGTTAGGGAAAGATTAGGTGGGGTCTTTCTCATCACTATGCCTCTTACTTCACTTGATTTGGTCCACTATTACAAAAATTACATTTTCCTAGGTTCTGGGTTTGGCAATTAAAACCGCCATTTTTCCCGAAAATCTCCTAAACGGACAAACAACCTAGCAAAACTTGTCCGACTGAGTTGAAACTTGGACCACGGGTGCAGGGGGTCTCATTAGTTTTCTTTTGAGTACAAATACCCCTATCGCAAATCCCGGGACCTAAGTTTTT
>CBVK0102998530.1:0-11660 GCA_900067695.1 Picea abies | reverse complement strand
AAACAAGCTGATATACAAAACATGGAACAAAGTGTTGATATATTGAAAAGTGAAAGCTATGACAAGACACCAATTCTGCTTCAGTTTGAATCAGAATTCTATATCCTTGTTCTTCCCCCACTGAGGATTGTCAATTATTACAAAACCATAGGTTTAAATAGGTTTTTCACAAGGTAAAACATCCTTGTGAATAATAGCAAATAGTTTTACACAATCTGGGAATTATCCCAAAATCCCTTCAACTAAGTCATTAAAAATGCAAATAAAATCGCTAAGACATCTTCCAACTACTCCTCATATCCATTGCCAATTCGAATTGCCTGCAATAGACACCAAAAATAAAGTTAGAATAATGTTTTATTAAAAAAAATAATAAAAAAATGACTTAACAGACTCAGCTACAGAATCTTTGATTCTGTAGCTGGTCTAGAATAGTAAACAAGACCAGATATAAAATCAAAATCAAATCGAATCCAATCATTACAAACTACAAACGTTTTAAGAAATATAATCCTTTCAATCAAACCAAATCGAATAGAATAAAATCGGGACAGAGTGGGATTACTCTGTTTCCCCAATCGTTATAAGATCAAATCATATCTTAACAAGACTATTCCATGAATGAAATCAATGATAAACCAAATCACATGAAATACAAACCATCATTATCGATTTGCATAAGATTCATATTATTGCCAATATAGAAAGTCATTACGATTTCACGCATCGTTGTACCCATAGAATCCAACCACAGTTCTCATTTGCTGTGTTTCAAATAATTTACAAGTATAATCGTAACTGTAATTGACTAATTATAATCACGACAGCAGATTGATATCATTCAGTTAAAAGCATGATGTATGAATTGCTTCCAGAGTGATCAAATCATCTCAAAAAAATATCGACTCAGCCGTCTTCATGTTTGATCATCTCGTAATCGACAGACAGGGTTTTGATAGAGTCAACAAACTAGGCATATAACTAAATTTAATTATAGACACAAATCGGAAGATTTGATATGATCAATCCATCCCTGCAATCTCAATCGAATAATACATTTGTGACCATTGAAACACAATTCATATCGTAACAGCTACTATTGTTATCCATTCGAAATCTTACCATATAATAAATGATATACGAATTGGTCTTAACATAGAAAATATAACCGACATAACCAACCAATTTGCCTATCATATCGCATAAGAGGTAGCCAAATCGAACAGAGATATCGTTTGTATTTCAAGAATAGAAAAGATATCAAATAACAGCATATTCGAATTAAATTTTGATCAATCAAACTAAATTTAATCACAACTAATCCAGAAATCGATAATCAAAATTGATAAACAACACATGCATGACAGAGCAAGTCAAGAATGTATACAGAGCTTATGATCATGCCATATAAAAGAGTGAAGGTTATACCATTACAGTTGTTGTGGCTACGTCAATTTAGAATTGACAATTGTTGTGGCAGACTCAACATTTTTTAACAGAATCGAACCCGTGGTTCGCTGTTTCTTGTCGTTGGGTTGTTCTCTTGCATTCCGACCAGTGAGTTTAGCCACTTGGTTTTCCAACTCATAGATCCTGGATTGTAACGTAGGTACATCCGAATAGTATCTTTCAATCCATAACCTGCATTGATCACAAGATGCTGCAACAGGTTGAGAAAAAGGGGGTTTTGATGATTCCCCAAGGGTTTCAGGAGGTGGTTCGATGCCAGGGAAGTCAGGGTTATCCCACAGACAGGGAGGTAATTTTTTAACAAAATCATGAGGAGGTTTGTCATAAAAGCCCTCTTCAGCGAGAAAACGTTCAATGCTTGAATCAGAGTCCTCGCTAACCACGATAGGCTCTGTTTTGGCAGTAAGCTTAGACTTGTTCCTCGCCATGCGAGAGATCAATATTGCATTTTTCTTGCCTCGACTATTAACACCAGTCTTCGTTCTAGTCTTTTGAGTTGTGGCTTTGACAACTTTGGTTTGTTTTTGCACAGCCTTAAGCAAGCTTGTAGGTGACTCGGGCTTAGGTCTAGGTAATAAAACATCATAAGGCACAGGAGTAGGTTTGTTCTCGACCACCATGGGCTTATCTACCTGTGGAGGGTTTGACTCCCCAAAACCATTACGGCTGAGGAAATCATGCCAAGAATCACGACATAACCCTAACTCGTAGACTAAAACCATTTTGATCAACCCAACATGGAAGAGGCTAGTGTCATCCTGGCTGCGTTTGTAACGCTTAGCCATCTTAAACAAGCTTTGGTGCAGATAGTGAGGCAGACTTAGTTCGAATCCCATAAAAACCATTAATAAACGCAAGTGAAACAGAAAGAAAAACCTGTACCTACCTTCACAAGTAACGAATTGTTTGATAATCATCAAGAGATCATACCAGCGGGGTTTCAACATCTTCGCAGGTAACCCTCTGTCGCATGAACTGACTGTGTGAGACCAAAATAACAATGTCCATGGGACATCGTCAACCTTGCAGTTTTTAGACCATTTTTGTCCCTTGGCAGGCAAGCTGGTTGCCAGACTGAGAAACTCCTCAGTAATTTCAAACTGCACATCTCCCACTTTGACTCGGCAGCCATCAAATGACAAAGCGAATTGTCGAGCCACAGTGAAGTCATAGCCATCAAACTTCCTAATAAATGGAATCCACCCAAACTCTTCTAAGTCATCATACGCACCATCAAAAGTTAACAGTGCTTGGCACCCATTGGGCTCGGCTCTCACAACAGGAGCCATAGTTCCTGTACATGGTAGGGTTCCAAGTGAATGAAACAATACACAGAGTGAAAATGAGAGGGTTTAACAACTTGAATGCTCGACGAGACCGAAAATAACTCCATGCGTGCGAAGGTGGTGGGATTACCACCGCTACGAATGATATTAATTGCTGAGTACAGTGTTGTTAAAACCATAATCGTTTATATCATGTGCATCGGCCAACAAATAGGTGTGCAATCATATTAACGTGCCACTTACCCGAAACAGAACTAACACCACGCGTTACATTCAGGTGCCAAGTGTACAGTTCAACCAACATAGTACCCAGCACTAACCATCGATCAGTCGTGTCACTTCAATGTTTCACACCACTGTTAATATATTTATGCCAATACATAGTTCGAAACTATTGCTCGTTCCACGATATCAAACTCACCAAACAATGTATCAGGGGTTCAAACCAAATAATCGAAATGCCAATAGGTTGATCAAAGCACCTTTGCAAAACTTCAAACCATTACCACTTTATATGAAATCAACCTTATGATATTACCAATGTGTTTTAGCATAATCGAAGTGTCAAAACATTGCAACCAATGATCATATGAAATCGATAAGTTAAGAGTTCAAAGTAATAAGAATTGTGTCACATACAAAACCAAAATCAATTATGAAACTTATGACATCAAGCATAACTCATAACTTAACATTTCCACTAGAGAAATCAAGTTGCGTAGTTAAAGTGAATGGATACAGTTTGAAAGAACCTTTTGCATTGAAGTGATAAACCAATGGTCAAATGTTTTTTTAGCAAATCAATAAAAGATGATGACAGTCCAGACAACGAGAGAGGTGTTTTCACACTTTCAGTTGTGAAAAATCAAATCAAAATCAAATTGTAATTGTCGTGAAAATGAAACAAATATCTTGAAGCACAATGTGACGATGATTTGTCGTTTAGAAGACAAGAGGTGTAGGCAACATTTTTATAGCAATTAAAAAATATATATAGTTGGCTGCCAACAATGGCAACACGCTGGGCGAAGCAGTTATCTCTGTCAAAAGAAATGAATTCAGATTAGGACAGCCAAGAAAAATTCGACTTGAAAGAACAACCAGAAATCGTACTCCATCATTATCAACTATCTTTTTCCACGAAGTTTTAAAAGATGCAAACCAATATCAGTCTTAAAGATTGGCAAGTCGTGATTTTGATGATAGAATCGTCAATACTGTTGGCATGGCCACTGCTGCCAGCAGGCGTCCATAGCCTCGACAGGGTTGCCATTTAACCCACTCGGACGTCTGTATCCTGTCAAGAATCTCTAGATTAGAATAAAGGACTTTTAAAAGAGGTTTCTTATAATTTCACAGATTTTCATTTACTCGACATTGCTTCGCTGCCAGCAGGCCTTTTCAGTATCTCGGTGGGTTTACAAACACTTCCCACAGCTCTTAATATTTTATTTTGTTTTTCTTTTATGAGTAGCTGAGCGGGGTGACGCTGAAAAATCTTGATAATTTCTCATTATTTTTCAGACCTCAAAATTTTTTTTCATACTGTCCTTGATTCAGCTCCAGAAATGTTTTATTTCAAAAACAACTTACCCTGACAGGGAGACATCCTCTTGAGTCATTCCTTTACGGAAAAGGGACAGTGTAAAAAGATAAAGATAATCACGACGAACTTCACTTAGAGATTGAAATTAGCAAACTTCTTTCAAACAACATTTTCCAATGTCATTTTCAGAAATATATATCATTTATGCATGTACAATCTTCCAGTAGTTATTTCAGCGAAGAGATTTTTCTATGGCCTATGTCTGAATGGCTCAGTGTACAAGCATGCATGTGCTTTGAAAACTCACAAACACACAAAACTGATCAATCAAATCAAAACCCAAAAAAAAAAAATGAAAACAAAAGCAAAAATAAAAACAACAGGAAATATTTACATAATATACAAAGGTAAAAATCAGGCAAAGTATCTTTTCAGGGCTTGGCCATTCACCGGGTAGGTGTCAAGATGTCTTTCAAGACTCTACAAGCCAAATGAACTAGGACCCAACTTTTCAGCAATCAGAAATGGCCCAAGCCACAGATTTTGAAATTTAGTGTGTTCACCCTTCCCTTCATGTGGTTTGTCCCACTTTAGAATGAGATCGCCTACTTCAAAATTTCTATCAGAAGCAGAAATAGAATCAAACCAGCTTTTAATTAGTTGTTGATGTTGGTTTAGCTTATGCTTGGCTTGAGTTCTCACTTCTTCCAGCTTCATGAGAGCGTTAATGCGGCTTTCTAAAGGGGGGCATTTTTCTTCTTGAACTTTTTGCGACAATTGGAGCGAAGGAAGAAGAATGTGAGGTGGCAAAATGGCTTCTCTTCCATAAACAAGGAAAAAGGGAGAGTTGCCTATAGCAGCTTTGGGTGTTACCCTATCAGCCCACAATGCATTAAGTAGTGCGTTGTGCCAGTTCTTGTGATTGTCAGCCACTGTTCTCTTGATAATCTTGCTCAAGTTCTTGTTGGTTGATTCTGCTAAGCCATTACCCTGGGGGTAATAACTAGCAGAATACTTAAGCTTTATTCCTTTTTCTAAGGCAAACTCGCTCATCTCAAGAGAGGAAAAGTATGAAGCGTTATCAAAAACTAGACAATCAGGGATGCCGAAACGAGTAATGATATTCGAGTTCAGAAAAGTGATCACCTGACTTGTGTTAACCGTTTTTAGTGCGGCGGCTTCAGACCATCGAGTAAAGTAATCAGTGGCTGTCACAATATGCTTGTGTTGCTGTGAGGATGGAGGGTTAATAGGACCAATGATATCAAGGCCCCATTGCTGGAAAGGAGAATCGACTATGACGGGTTGCAAAGGGAAGGCTGGCTTTTGCAATCGCCCTGATGCTTTTTGACAAATGATACATTTTCGACATAAGGCATGGGCATCTCTAAAGAGTGTTGGCCAGTAGTAACCGGCTCTTAAGACTTTATGTGTAGTGGTGTCGCCACCGAAGTGACCACCATCTTCTCCCGCATGCAACTCAAGCAAGACTTTCTCTGCTTCGTCTTTTTCAAGACAACGCATCAGTACACCGTCAAGATTTTGACGAAACAGTATACCGTTGACTAGATGGAAGGAGGCGGAATTTAATCTCAAAGCTCTTCTCTTGGTAGGGTCAAGGTGATGAGGTGTTGATCCATGTTGAAGACAGTGTCTAATATCGTCATACCAGGGGCTCATGTAATTTTGTGTGCAACAAATCATATTCTGATCGCATTGTTCTAGGTCTGACGAGTCACTGACTTCTTGTTGTTCAGTTTCTGAATCAACTACCAATTTACATAAACCTTGGCCTCTCACAATCTGCGCTGGGGTGATTTCTAGGTCATACTCCTGCAAGGAGGTGACCCAGTTGGCTCTTTTCTCTCCTAACTCCTTTTGCACTAACAAGTTCCTAACAGCAAGGTAGGGGACAATGATCTTTGTCCTTGACTTCAAAAGATATGACCGGAAATGCTTAACTGCCTTGAAGACAATGTAGGCTTGCCGATCCATCGCTGGGTAGTTAAGTTCAGCACCTTTGAAAGAGAGCTCATAAAGGCGATGGGTACTTTGTTGTTTTCAGAGTTCTTTTGAGTAAGGACTGCAGCATAGGAACGATCGGAGGAAAAAGTATAAAGTGTGAAGTCTTGAGAGAAATTGGGGCTCATGAGAGACGGAGCATCAATTATGGCCTTCTTTATATCGTTGAAAGCTTGGTTTTCAGTAGGTCCCCAGTGATATTGGGTGTCCTTTATCAGGTTTTGGAGAGGTCTTACCATTTTGGAGAAACTAGGGACAAATATTCTCACGAAATTAATCTGACCTAGGAAGGACTGCATGGATTTCTTGGTGGTCGGTGGGGAAAGTTTGGCAATGACCTGGGTCCTCTCGGGGTCAATAATCATTCCATCACTAGACACAATAAAACCTAGCAGTTTACCCTGTTCTACTGCGAAAATGGACTTCTTAGGGTTCAAGGAGATGCCGTATTTATGACATCATAGCAGAATAGCTCGGAGGTGAGCTAGATGATCGTTTTTTTTTTTGGAGTAGACGGTCACATCATCTAGGTAGACTACTACAGAGTGATTGATCAAGCCTCTAAAAGCAATATCCATTGCTCTCTAAAAGGTAGCACCAGCGTTAATCAATCCAAAGGGCATTTTGCGATAAGCATAAGTGCCCCACGGGGTACGGAAGGTAGTTTTCAATTGGTATGACGGAGACATTAAAACTTGGTTGTATCCCGAGAAACCATCCAGTAAGGACAGCCTCTCGGAACTAGATACTTGATGTAGTATCTGTTCCATGGGAGGAACAGGATAGTTATCTTTATCAGACACTTTGTTGAGGTTCCGGAAATCGACACAAAGTCGAATTTCCCCGTTTTTCTTCCGCACTGGGACGAGGTTGGATACCCATTGAGTATGTCTAACAGGAAAAAATATTTTAGCACTAAGGAGTTTATTCAGTTCTTTTTGTACGGTCGGTTCTAACTTAGGATGCATTTTCCTCAATTTCTGTTGGAAGGGCAAGGTTTGGGGCTTCATTGGGATGATATGCTGGATAATATTAGGATCGAATGTTTTAAGATCGTCATAAGTCCAGGCAAAGACATCCTTGAATTCCTTAAATAATTTGACAAAAGCAGCTTTTTCTTGTCTACTACATCCCAAGCCTAAATTGATACATTGAGGATTTTCATTAGTTCCTAGATTAACTTTTTCATAGGACAATGAGGAACTATTTGTTTTGTAGTTGACCATTTTTTTGAATTTATCTTCAAAATCGTAAAACTTTTCTAGTCTAACAACAGATTTGGGTATGAAATTTACGATGTCCGAAAGAGCTTCGGGAGATTTCGGATTAGGTATTACCGTAAAGTCATGTAAATTGTCATCATGCGTTTGTTCATCTATCACGATGCCTTGAAATGTTTCTTCCATGTGCAGAAAGTTTATGATCTGCTGATCATCATCAAATACCCTCCAGTTTGTGATATTGTCAGGAATAAATGGTTGAAACAATAGCTGCACGGAGAATGCGCTTGGGGATAAACCATCTGCAGGAAGAAGTTTAGAGGCAACATTAGCCAGTAGATCTGCTTCAGCATTATTTGATCTAGGAATAGAGTTTATATTAAAAGCGGAAAATTTGTTTATTAAACTCCATACCTCAGATTGGTAACACTTGAGATGTGGGGTAAGACAATGTATAGAATTTCTCACCTGCCTGACCACTATCTCAGAATCGTCGAATACAATTAGATTTTGAATGTGCATGTCTAAGGCTTTTCTGAGACCTTGTAACAAAGCCTCATATTCTGCAATATTGTTAGTACATTCAAACTCTAATCTACAAGCCAATAATGTTTTATTACCTGCCGAATCAATGATGATGCAGCCTGCACCAGTTCCTTCTTTCGATTTGGAACCGTTAAAGTATAAAGACCAAATTTGATTTGCGTCAGATTCGCAAGATTGTTGGATAGAAGATGTTGGTTGCGTAAGTACGTTGATCTCGGATTGTCGTTGATCGTTGATAGGTGAAACTTCAGCCATGAAATTTCCGAAGTAGGTGTCCATCCCTTGGACTTCAGGTGATTCTGTCGGAGGTATGTATGGCTCATTGGGGTCATTCAAGTCTGTTACCGTGAACTTGAGGTAATGCTCATGGTTCACCCTGATCTTGTTGGGCTTGTCGTTTTCTGGAAGCCATAAGTGAGACCAGTCTATTGTGAAGTAACCATGCAGCTGCTCCGACCAGTCCCTGCTCAAAAACATGCCATATACTTCCGGAATATCCACCACAATTATATCAATAAACTGATGAACTTTTGGGTTAGACGATAATCTAATCAAAACATTTTTCAATTCGCCCATAACTTTTACATCAGTTCGATCAAGTTGTATTATTTTCAGAGAAGATGGTTCTACTTCAGCATTTATCTTTTGGCAGACTGACCAAGGCATCACATTTGATGATGCTCCCTAGTCAACCATGCAATTATGCACATTTCTGTTGAAGATTTCGAAAGTTAAAAGAAAGGGAGGTACATTCTTGCGAGTACTTAAAGTTGTTGCTTGTGGTTTCTTACTCGCATTTTCTACTACTATTTTATCTGAATTATTTACACTACTTACACTGTTATTTACATTATTTACATTTGGTACAGGAAGGCTTCCTTTGTCATGAGAACCAGTATTATCTTTTGGGGAAGTCTTCTGTGGCACTTTGCTTTGTACACCCTTACTACCATTCGAATTTCCATTCTTGCCATTATCTAAAATATTTTGCAACATCTTTTGTAACAAGAAAGGAAATTTCAACAACTCATAAATAGAAATGTTAGCCCGTAATTTCTTAAGATCTTCTACAACATCATAATCTAATTTAGGGCTAGCATTACTCTGTTTAATTTCCACTAATTTAGATGGCTTTGAAGGTAAAGTTGAAGTGTTATCGGCAAGGGGTTTGTTTGCGGTCTTACTCCTAGTATTGTAAGGGTGCACGGTCTCAAAGTTAGCTTGGAAGATACTATCAGAGAGGTGACCAAAGATATTTGGAGAAGACTCTTCTTCTTGGGTTGTTTCTTGCTCGACTTCCTCTTGAGGAAAATCAGGAGGGATCAAGTCATCCTGGGCTCCTAGAATTGATTGGAGAGCATATTGCAAACTTTCTAGGTTCATGCCTTTAGGGTTGGGATTAGGTCGGTTTGTTTGAAAGGGCTTTCGGAAAGGAGGTTTGTAGGGTCCTTTACTCGAAGAAGCCTCTTCAGTTGACCTTTTTAGATCTATGACTTGATTAGATAGTTTTTGTACAACTTTGGTTAAATTTTCCAAATCAGAGTTTTCGGGTTGTGTTTTGTTTTGTGTAGGCCTGGGAAGAATTTCAATCTTTTTCTTGGAAGAAGAAACAGTCTCAGTCTTGTTGCTAGAGGAATCTTTAAGGCTAAGTATATCTTTTTCAATTTGAGTAGCCTCTTCAAAGGCTTCTAACAACGTTGCCTTTTTGGATCTTTTCACCCAAATAGCTATACTTTGATGTAGAGCTTTGGTGTAATAAGCTATTACAAGGCTTTCTGCAGGCATAGAGTCTGCAGGGATTCTATTTTTAAGGGTCAAAAATCTTTGATTAAAATCCTTGACTTTTTCTTTAGCATTCATTTTACTTCCGGAGGTTTTCCATCTCCGAACTTTTCTAAGAAAATTGACTCAAACTTTTCCCAAGATTCTATAATGCGAGGTTGTTGGGAAAAATACCAAGTGGACGCATTACCCTCAAAGGTGTAAGGGAACAACCTGCAGACTACGTCTTCATGCTCAACGTTGCGGAGTCTGATGTCTAACATAAATTTCTTGATATGGTCTTCCGCTATCTGTTTAGAATCGGGATCAAACTTAGTAAGCCATTTTTCTGGATGTTTAGGCAAAGGATGTTGAGGTCCAGGTACAGCTAAAGCATCTTGGTCTAACCAAGGTCTAGCAGGGTTGTTCTGATTAGCCATTGGGGTAGTGGGTGTAGGAGGACGTGAAGGAGAATTTCCTTCGTCCGAAGAGGAATCTCCTCCTAAAGAGGAAGGAGATGAAGGAGGTGGTGAAGGAGGATAAGGAGGTATCCCAGATCCTCCTGCAGTAGGATTTGTATTTGAATCCGTAGGATTCACAGTGGGATCTATATCACCTAATTGTTCTCTGACTTCGGAGAAGTCTAAAGGTTGGCTCCACGGGTGATGAGGTTGCCTAAGGCTAGCAAAGTCTTTATGTGATTTAATAAGAGATTGTCTAAAAATTTCTTGTATATCACCACCTGTAGGATTAGGGGTCACTGGCTCAACTGTGATCTGAGGATCCTCGGTTGAAGTAGTTGTTGTTTGAGGGGGGATACTATCTTGTGAACGGCTTCTAGTCACTATGGGAGTGCGATTAGGTGGTGGAGGAGTCTTGCGACCACCTTGTGCCATTAATTAAGCTTAGGCCCTCCTTCTAGCGCCATTTGTTGATGGGCAAAATAGACCATCCGTCAACTGGGAGAGTGGAACCGGTCCGGGGTTGTCTAAATAACCCAAGCCGTTTGGAATGGACCACCCTGACGAGTTTAACGGCTACGTTGGCCGCCCTAAGGTCTCGTATGGAAACCAAAGGGAAATTATTTGAGTTAAGAAATCTAACGGGAAACTAGAAACTAATAAAACAAAGAAAAAGAACTAAAACTAATAAAGGAAACTAGAAACTAATAAAGCAAACTAAACTAACTACACTAATCTGACTATAAACTACTAACTACAAGATACTAACTATGATTATAATAACTCAAATCAAATACCTAATTATCAGCTATGATCATTCTTTATTCACAAATATACAATATAGACAAACTACAGATTTAGTTAAAACCTGCAAAACTAAAGTGATCGCTGCCCTGAGACAGCCAAGAATCTTTTTTTTATCTTTTATGTTTTATGAAAAGAAAGAAAGCTAACTGAAATTAGAAAATCTAATATATCTTACTGAAATTAAAATATGTAATATAAATCTATCTAAACTATCATTTATATTATACTAATTAATCAAAATAAACATCTAACTAATTGACCTGGAAACGCTCCAAGTCTGCCTTGTGTAAGATGACTTCTTAAGCTGATTGGAGGAGGGAAACTCACACCAGTTAATCCGTATGCTTCTCGTAAATGATCAGCTATGTTGTTTCTTGAAGTATGTTACATGCAAAACAAGACATAAAAGAAATCATAACAATTTTCTGATTATAAATTCATGCAAAAGGGGAAACCTATTATGCAGCAAACTTACATATTACAATTCAAACTATGAAGAAGACAAAGCTATCATTCACTAAAAAGAATTGATAATTGTTAT
>CBVK0102998511.1:0-20111 GCA_900067695.1 Picea abies | reverse complement strand
CACACATTAGCAACGTTTCCTAGACTAGCCAAGTCAAGAACATTACAATTGTCCACTCATATCATACATTGATCTTGCATCAACCCAACCAACACAAACCCGTTAGCTCTAAAAGCTTCCCAAGCAACAAATGCAAGGGAAGAATGTTGAACTTGGGTGGTAAGGAATAAATAAAGCACTAGGACAACTAAAAATCAAACCCAAAATGGCCCAACCTCTAAATCTCTAACCATGGTTGGTCCAAATGGGTCACCTGCTACTGTAGCCAATGAGATGTCTTTTGGCTTGGCCCACCACGAGAGTGGTTGTCATAGAGCTTGCTCTCCACCGCCGCTCCTACATGGGTAGGTCAAGGAATAATGCTAATAATGATGGCTAGCTAAAATGGTTGAAACAAATTGCCCTTGGGGATTGGCTACTCTAGTCCCTAGCTCATGCAAATAACTCCTTTGGCATTCTCTAAGACCTTGAAGAAAACATATTGTCGACCACTTGCTAACTTCAGTTGGTGACAAATATTCTCTACTTACAAGAAGTCCAAATCATCAGTGTTATGTTGTGTATGGCCATAGCCATTATTTGGCCTCGAGCCCATCACATCTATTTTGAGCGTATTGAAAGACAAGGGTGAGTTGTTGTCATGGTTGCCCCTCACCTATCTGGCATTGTTATTGATTGGGGGATTGACCCCTCACAAAGGCTACTTTTAAATGTTGCTTAATCTCGACAATCAGATCTTAAGAATGAAAACATCTATGCCTCCAATGATTCAAGGGAGCATCCAACCTTCTCGCATTGGCTAGTTGATGCGTTGTTGGATGCCCCAAGGCTCATTTGGGGGTTGATTTGAGGGGGGTGTTAACAGGGTGGAATGTCAAGAAGATAAATAAGGAGTGTTCCCTGCTCTTTAGCTAATTGGGGAAACTAAAGTGTGGTTTTCTTTAAAGGCCCAACATGGGCTCTATGACCCTAATCAAAACCATTGAAAAGATTCTACTAAAGTTGTTCACATGAAAGAATTTCGAAAAAGGGCTAAGGAGGATCTACCAACAGCTCAATAGAGCCCCTCTCAAAGAAAAAATCATTTTAATTCAACTCCAATGTACTCAAATGGAGGCCGACCTGTCCATGTTGCATACACAACCACTCTCTTGAACCAGTGGCATATCTTGTTTTCAATCTCCTTGGGGACTCAAAAAATGTGTTTGCCAAGAACTCAATATATCATGAATGTATCTCATCTCTATCGCTCGAGTTGCTTACACTATATCTAACCTATGTAGAACCTAATACCCCGACTGTGAAAATTTCCAAGCCCTAGGTGACTAAAGTCCTTATGATCTCAATCAAACAAGTAGATTGCTGAATTTAATTATTGCGGAAATAAATTTCAGACCACGGCATTAATCACACAATAGTTGGAAATCAAATAGTTGAAGTATAAAAATTAATTTCACACAACACAGGTAATTACTCCTTCAAAACTAGCTTTCATTTCTTCGAAAAATTTACAAAGAAACCTCCACAAGCTGCCCAAAAAACATCACTACATGGATACAAAAAAACACCTCAAACTAAGTGAAACAACCAACTGGGGAAGTATGTCATGTCCATACAAACTGGATTGATGCTGGTACGGATTTGTCTGTACGACTGTACAGATCCGTATGATGTTGTCTGTATGACTGTACAGACTGTTGCATGGGACTGGGTACTACCGAAAACTGGTTGCCTGCTCTCTCTCCCTCTCTGTCGCTCAACCTGCTCAACTACTCAAGTGTTCTTGTGTGTCTTGACCTATCATTATAGTTTTAACTAAGACCAAAACCCTAATCTATTTTTGAGATTACTCCTAGTCTAAGTCATGCATGCATGAAATACAATTCTTAGATTCGACTACTAAAAACAAGACTTTCATTTTTTAACCATAGTAAATTACAAAATAGAATTACTTTTTCAAAAATAGGATTACTTTTTGAAAATTATTTTTCAAAAATAGAATTACTTTTCGAAAATATCTCGAACTAATTCATGTCTGAGCTATAACTCTCAACATCGACCATGCAAGGATTATGGTTGGCTAGTCTAGTGGGAAGATGCCATTGCTAGAACTGTGGCCTTTCTAAGAATCTATAGTCGACAAATTGCTAAGATTAGGCATGGTTCAAGGTAATGCGAGATGAACTGGAGGAAGTCATGCAAGGCCTAAAATAAACACCTTCATGATGAAAATCAGCAAGCTCATGCAGCTAGACCGCGCCATTTGCTTTCATTGGACATGACTCATGTAGCTAAAGGCGCCCAATTGAGAGCATGGTTTTGTTGGCTCAACATGGGCAATAAACCCACCAAAGATTTCTTTAAAACACTTGCCACTAAGGAAGCCCGCAAGAATATATCTACTTTGAAAACTACTTTTGGTCAAAGCACCAACCAAGAAGATATCAATAACGAGTTCATGGACCAATACAACCTAGTATTCCAAATTCAAGGCATAACTAGGGAAAGGAAAACCAGCACCCAAAAGTGTCTAAATTTAATCTCCGAGGAAGCATAAAAGGGTGTGTGACCTATACCTCTTTCTTTTGATGAGCTCTTGGCAACCCTCCACGATATGGTCAATGATAATGCACATGGCTCCAGTGGACTCCCTTGTGAATTCTACAAGGCCAAGTGGGATTTTGTTGGGTCACCCCTATTACACATATAAAAATAAGACCTTAGTAACGGCTCCCCTCAAGCAAGGATTAACCAAGGTTCCATCGAGTTCATCCTTAAGTCAAGAGACCTAGAGTTGATTACCAATTGGAGATCCATCACCCTACTTAACACGTCCTATAATAATTTGGCCAACGCACTAGCTTTGTGCATCAAGCATAATATTTCTAAGATCATCCACCCATATCGTGGATAAAGTTATCACAATATGGAAGGGTATGGAATGGAACTAATGTTCTAGGCTTGACACCATGTTCATCAAAATTGACTTCAAAAAAGCCTACGACTAGGTGGAATGGCCTTTCCGCCTTGTAATGCAGAAAAGGCCCGGGGTTTGGTCCTAGCTTCATTAACAATATTCAAACCTTGTTTGCAAATGTGTCACCCTATCTTTCCAACAGTAAAGGCAAATCTAGGCGAGAAGGCCTTTTTGTTCAATTAAACAACATTGTCCCTTGGCACTGGCCTTATATGTCTTGGTTGTTGAAGCCCTCGGCTATTTACTATGCTCTAAGGTCAACCTAGGCCTAATTCATGGGATCCCTCTCTCGGAACCGAAGGCTAAAGAATTGGCTAACGGGCAACTCATTGTTGATACCTTCCTAACAATTCTCAAGGACCATACTTCTTGGGTTCACAATATGAAATGTCTAAACACTTTGTGTGGCCTCGATCTCAAATATACAATGGACCAAGTAGCAGTGTTACAAACAAAGCAAACGACCTATGCTTGATTAGTTGGCCTCATAGAATTTGCCCTAGATCCAGCGAGGCCAAATCTCCAAGTCTTTTAGCATCCCTTTTTCCTTCTAGCCTTCGCCTTGAGATGTCTCTGTTAAAATTGTAGCGAAGAAAGGTGTCTACCCATGCTTTTGTGTCCTAGAGAATGAGGGGGACAATAAACACCTATAAGTACTCTTTATTAATCTTGCCTAAGTTTAACTTAGGAAAGTATGATAGTTTATGTTCTAATTTATCAGTGACTTTATTTGCCTAAGTTTCCAAAGTTCACTTTAGAAACAACTTAAGTTGTCTCAACAGAGGATTAAGTCCTAGCCGTTGATCTTGAGAGAAGCTAGATCTGATCTTAGCCATTCATTTAGAGGATAAATCTAATCTCAGCCATCAATCTCTTTGGAGATCTAGGGTTAGGCCTAAGAGGGTAAATTCAATATTATAAAGAGAGGGTGAGGACACTAGTTTTTCATGTAATTGTATTGTGATTATCTCAGTGATTGAGAGAAAGGAGGGGGCACAAGGGTTTCTTGTGAACCAAATTTTCTGCAGAGAATTTTGAGGACAAGGCAGCAATTTTTCTGAGGGACGATTTGCTTGACTGAGGCAACATTGCTGGGCCACTTTGCTTGTGAGGTTGCAGGGGTCGTGAGGGCTTGGTTAAGCACCATACAAGGGTCGTACAAGGGCCATATTTGGGCTGATTTGTTTGCTGAAGATTGTCGGAGCAGATCTAAGGGCCATGAGGGTTTGGAGAGGCTTGAGAGAGAGCTGATCAGTTGTTTGTATAAGCATTTTTATGACAAAACAGTGTACATGTTAGAGCCAAGTACAAATTCTAAGTATAACTTAACAAAACAGTGTACATGTTAGAGACAAATCTCAATTTCATTGATCTATAACATGTCTAGATTTTGGATATAATTTATTAAACAAAGACAAGTTCAAATTCTAAATATAACTTAACAAATCTCAATTTCATGGATCTATAACATGTCTAGATTTCTGGTATAATTTATTAAATTTCATTTCATGGATGTAGAACATGTCTAAATTCTAGGTATTCTCAATCTCACAAGTCCAAAAATACTACTAAGTACACAAGTTTCAAGATGCTACTATTATGATGTAGAAATACTTCCATAGAAATACTTCCCTAAATATAACTTAACAAATCTCAATTTCATGGATCTATAACATGTCTAGATTTCTGGTATAATTTATTAAATTTCATTTCATGGATGTAGAACATGTCTAAATTCTAGGTATAATTTATCGAATCTCAATCTCACAAGTCCAAAAATACTACTAAGTACACAAGTTTCAAGATGCTACTATTATGATGTAGAAATACTTCCATAGAAATACTTCCGAACTCCTTCAAAGATTTAAATTAATATTTAATAAATACTCAATACTATTTTATCTTTGATGACATTTGCTTCTTGGGAGCCAATATGATTGTAACCTAACCATACCTTGATTCTCCACAATATGCATTATTCTTTTCCGTGAATAACAAGATGTACATTATTCTGTATATGTAATCTTCAAAATGAACCACAATGAAAAAATAAATAAATAAAATCAATAATATTAACATTTACTACTTTGTTGTTAAGCCACTCCGTGTTGTTAAAGTCACCGGTTCGAAACCTGTGGGGACAAAAAATCCAACTATGTTAAGGGTTGGTGTGGCTCAGGCCGGGTGCGATCCCCGGGTGATTTTGACGGCTTAGATTCCCTTGAGTCATGGTTTCTCAAGCCACAGGTTAATCGCGTAGCCAACAGATCCCGCACAAATTAACAAACAAAAAAAAACATTTACTACTTAGTGAAATATATTAATAATTCATCAAACATACTTGGATGCAAAACCAAATTTTACACATTATATGTTTTACATTATATCTCATATTTCTAACTATAACAATCTTCATTGTTTGAAGGAGCCGATTCATCTGTGGAGTGATTCCTTGATGAAGGAGAGTCTTGGGAGGCTGTACGGCACACCTAGGAGGGTTTCCTATTGGCTGGAAATTTCCAGATCTGATTTATGAGTTGTACATTGCATTATTGCTGCTGTAAATTGTCTAAAGAAAAGAAGAATAAAGCCCTGCTTTGCTGGTTTTCCCTGGAATTGGGGTTTCCAAGGTACATCTTGTGTTATTGTGTTGTTTGGCTATTTATTTCCGCTGTGCATGAATTTTACTCAGCTAGTGTAATCATTGTATAGATCAGAATTTTTATTTCTGCTGTAAGATTAAATTTTCTAGGGATAATCTATTGTACTTGGTTATCGTATTGCTGAGTTTAAAGAAGTTTTACAGTCTCAAGGGTCGTAATGCGGAGGTAATTGATAAGTGGATTACCAGACCCTTAGCCCTAGCAATGAAATTCCAGATTTGCACAAAAGTGTTGCCTACAACTCATTTCTCTTATTTCACTTTTTCTGTTCCCTCTAATGTGGCCTATTCAAAGGTAGAGAAGGCTCTTAGAAACTTTCTAGGGGCCAAGACAAACAAAATCAAGGGGTTCCACAAAATTAACTGGGAGCTTAGCTGCACCATGCAAGGGTTTGTTGGTCTGCGTATCATCAAAAACAGCCTACAACCTCAAGCCATGTGTGCCAAATAGGCAATTCAAGTTGTTGATGGGCAAGTAGCTTGGAAGGTCCCACTTCAACAATAGATCAAACAAGGCATCCCAAATGGGAAACATTTTTCGAAGGGGTCTCGTTTCACACCCTCCTACTCACGCCCTCTCATGTTAAAGTTTTTAGCACATTTATTCTACGGAGTATATGGAAGGCCTATGAGCCCTGTCTATCTAGGAAGGAGCTTCCCTTTGAATTGGCCTTTCCTTTAACAATCATTGCCTCTAATGGTCACCTCTAGTTAAGTTTGAAGGAAAACCACTAGCCGAAACTTCACAACTTTTGGCTTATAGGATTTTCAAAAAGAGTATCCATTCGGCCAATGGAACTGCCTCCCCTACACCAAGCCAAAGCAAACGTTCAGCTTGGCAAACGCACACAAATTCACTATAGAACGTATGGCCTCATCGCAGATGAGCTCATGCTTAAGCTTAGGTTTCCAACACCTTCATCTTGGTGGCAAGAGTGACAGTGGGGAAAGGCTACAAGATTTTCAAGATACATGTCAACCATGGGATACAAGTGGCTTTGTTCAAAGTCATTCCTTGAAGGTCCTCTGAACAAGTTGTCACACATGAAATCTCAACAAAATCCCTAGTTATCTTGGCTCCCTGGCACCTAGAAACAAGTGTTTGAACCCAAAAAAGCAATTGCATGGTGTCTAGCTACGGAGGCTCTCTCTCTGGATAAGACATTGCCATACCTAGGTGTGCAAAACCTGTGTTGTCCATAATGTCAGTGAACCAAAACCCTTAATCATTTTTTTTGGTTTTCCCTCTAGCTAACCCTGCCTTAACATGGGTCGAATCATTATGTCACTAGTATTTCCCTGCACAATTGGGGTTTCAGCTTGAGCTACATCCATCACCCTTTAATGCATCAGCTCCGCATTCCTCTTAGGAAATTTCGAGATGTTTGAACCTGCTATTGGTAGGGGTGGATCATCATCTTTTCAACGAAGAACAGAATTACAAATTATGTTGCTTACACAAGGTGGAGAAAGAGAACACTTCTTTCGTTGTCCTGTTTATTAAGAAATCCGAGGTAGATACCACTACCTCTTTAGTAATTATGGTGGTTCACTTTCTATCTTCTTCAAATAACCTAACTAGAGCTGTATGGATCTATTCATCAATGAGTTGGTTACCTTCATGTGTCACATGCTTTAGCACCCCTACCTTGAACAATAACTTTGATTACCTCCTTCCATCTTGTCACTACCATTAAAGGGCTAAACCGTGATGGCTACTACTGGGACTAACAATTATAAGTCCATTAGGCATTATCCCTCCATGTGTTACACCCAGCGTCCAATCTAGGAATGTTTCGGATTGGGAAGAGGACGAAAGCTTACCGACAACAATCTTCAACGTCATACTCCAACTCATGGTCCAATCACCAACTTCCTCTCTACTAGTGGGATTTTCGTCCTTGGATGCTAGAAGAGCTTCCACCCTAGCTCCCACCTCAACTCCAACTACGTCTCCCACTGCAAATCTCCCCTTGGGGGCCGATTTGTCCAAGCCATTCTCCAAAGGAAATTATCAAATAGGCTCTCAACACATACATTACCATTCTTGGCTCTAAGGATGATAACAAGTGACTATGATTCTAACTTGAGGTCTATTTATCTACTATTTTGAAATAGTTTAGCTAACTCTCTTCAATTTGTAGGATTTTCTTCTAGTTCTTTTAGCTCTAGGATTTCTTTTGTATTCCTAAGAAATGACTTTTGCACGCAAGTTGTACTTTCCAATCCCATTGACCTAATTTTGGTCATTTATGGTTATTAATATAATACAATTTCGTTTTCTTTGCTTGGAGCAATATTCCCCTCATCTTCCCAAGAGTTGCTTTGCATCCTATTTAATCCAATACTAAACCTACTCTAATGGGACAATCATCTTGATTCCAAACATTCTAGAAATTCAATAGTTCCAAACAAAATTCTTTGGGCAAGCCTAACTGTAACTTGGTATATATTATATAATACATTCTCCAAAGAGGTCAAAGTGTCCACTATGAAATATAGTTTTATTGGGGTAACAAGCATCATTATCTACATGCCTTTTCTTTCACAAATGCATGAACAATCTAACAGACATGGTTGTCCACCTCATAATCTTCCTCTTACTTTCTTAGCCCTAAGGTCTTGCCTTGCCTCTTCCACGTTACTCTTGTCTCTTAATTCTTCCAGCTAAGGTTCCGCCATTAGCTTGTACACAAACATATGGAGACAACAATATCGCAACTTTGTTTATCATATTTTTTTGTCTCGACTCTACTCTTTACCAACCCAACTAAGCTCTTCTTATCTCACCTCATTGTCTTGGATTCAATTTCACTACTTCATTTTCTTTTTCCATTCCATCTTTTCTGAAATTTTGTGGACACAAATTTCAAGAAGCAATGGATGTATCCAATAAAATTAAGACACTTGGGCCATGTCCCTTAATAAGTTGACACCAAAGCCATAAGATCAAACATTCATCACTCATTTATAATTGTTTCCATTTATCTCTCAATTATCTCTTGTTGTTGGCCAAATTGTTCTAAATAGAATCAATTATGTTTTCATTGTCCCTAGTCACTAGTTAATACCATTTCTCTCACCAACAAAACTAAAGTCGATTGCTAGAATTGTTTATCATATAATAGTAAAGGAACAAAACAAAATATGTAAATAGTATCTACTGTATAGAGAAGGCACTAGTTTTTAAGACAGTCATTCGTCAAAGTGTTGGATTAATTCTTTTTGGTCTCAGAGGAAAGGCTATCCCTTGTTCACAGGGTTGTAACATGTGTAATCTTTTTTTATTATACAAGATTTTTTTCGGAGGAAAAAAGGAACAAAACAAAAACACAAATTGAAAAATAGTCACATAAACAATAAACGAAATTAGAATCATATTACTCTCTTCCATAATCAATTGAATCTATGCTAGAATATCAACTAGTTAGTTTACAATACTAGACTCTCACACCTAATTTGTCGCATTCTCATAACCAATTATCAATCTACTTGATCATGCTAAATACCACCAACTACAAACAATTACATCTCGCCTTTATATTAAAAATGCATCATCCTATTATAAAACTACAATGGCAATTATTTCAAGTTGTCAATGGATTGGTAGTTGTTATCCCAATGACATTGACAGTTGTTTCAAGTTGCTAGTAGATTAGAGGGTTGTTCGCCCAATGAACCCATAACCTAGTGAACAAGGCAACTTGCAACTGATGGGCCATTGGGCTCACAATTCATGACTTGGTAGATTGATAGCTTTGACGTTTTTATGTCAACACTATTGCCTTTTAAGATACATCTTGAAGCTATTATAGCTTTGGCGAACTTCAAACAACAATATTCTTTGGATACACCAAAGAGTTTGAGTATGTCCTAGATGTCTCATGCACACATTCAACATCCATATAGGCATATATGTGAACATGTTTAAAAGGTTATGTGGCAGTGCATATATATGCATGCATATGTTGTGTGAATTTATGAGTGGTTGCACATATATATAGGTTGTGTCTATGTTTATGCATATAAAACATATTTGCATTTAACATTGACACAAGTTGTGATGGTGTGGAAACAAATCCATCAACACTTACCCTCAACTAGGACTTTACTACATAAAATAATTTCCAACATAAGGAATAATGCATAAGGTTATGTGGTAGTGCACGTATATGCATGCATATGTTGTGTGAATTTATCACTGGATGCACATATATATAGGTTTTGTCTATGTTTATGCATATAAAACATATTTGCATTTAACATTGACACAAGTTGTGATGGTGTAGAAACAAATCCATCAACACTCACCCTCAACTGGGACTTCACTTCATAACATAATTGCCAACATAAGGAATAATGCATAGCACACATGATTTAAATGAGTGCCATCTCACAAACAAGTGTTTAATAGAAAGTCAAATGGGTTTCGCTTGGGTGGTTAAAAGGAGAAATTGTCATCTTCCCCACCCATGTTCAAATCCCACTTGTTACATGTTTTCCCCTCAAGGGCAATTGGGGTGGGCAAGGTACCAACAATCTCACTCTTGCTCAAGGACTTGAGGGTGGGATGAGATGTTTCCAAACGTTTTCTTATGCAATGGTTTAGCTCAACCGGTGGTCACCAACATTGTTTGGCATGTGGCTAGTTTTGTGCCAATAGGTGCCCAGTTCAAATCACCCTAGATGAGGTGCATTGGTCTACACCAACAGGTTTACTAAGGATGCCACCCATGAATGTGGGGAAGCATCCCTTGGGTTTTCCCATGATATCTTCTTCAGAGTATAAAGAAGTGTAAAAAGCATATGTTTATAGTAATCGACATAAAAGGAGACAAAACGAAAAATTACAAGAAAATTTTACAAATAAAGCGCACATAAGGGGAAACTATACCAAATGCAGGAAGCATGACTATTGTGAATCAAAGTAGACAAGTTTGAGAGGGTAATTAAAAATATAAAGAACACTAACATGCTTCAAATGTGTCTAAATTACCAGGGACTGTACAGAGCTACCATATTAGACCCACTCTCAACACAATTTAGTACTAAAGTCTTGGAAATTATTGCTAAGGAAGAGAAAGCTAGCACCACCCTCAACACAATTTTGTACTAAAGTCTTGGAAATTATTGCTAAGGAAGAGAAAGCTAGCACCACCCCTACTAGTAAATGGGGATGTTTATTTGTACAATAATGCTTGAGAATTTGAAAAATGAATCTACTTTTGTTTCTATAATTATGTTGTGAGCATTTTAGCTACAATTTTCTCAAAATCTATTATGATCATTGGCCCTTATGAAATGCATTTTTTTAACAAGCAAAACTAAGGTGCAATGTTCAAAACATGTTGTTGAGTCCATAGACTTAAATCTTAAATAGTGCATCTTCAATTCCTTTCTTGAACTCTTATTTAGAAAGTAACTACGTAAAAGCGTTCTACAAGTAGACGTGGCAAAAATCAAAATCCTCCAAGATCTTTAACTCTTTAAATCCATATCGAAAACACAAACCCCACTGGGCTACATAAGTCATGAGAAGTTCATCTAAAAATACACAAACATCACTACACCTTTAGATGAACTAATCAAAAAGATGTAAAGTTTGTGTAGAATGAATAATGTCAAAAGCCATTCAAGTTATTGGTCAAACTTCAAAGCTCTAACACTAGTTTCCCAATAGAACCAAACCCTTCAATGTATATTGACAGATTTAAGGTAGTTATCATAGTAATTGCACAACTAGAGAGCTAATATTTGCCTATCTCATCCAATATGTGTGCTACAAGTTGAGTAAGGATAAAAGGAAATTACTCAACTACAAAATGAGAAGGGTTGGCAAAGGTATTTAAACTAAACAACAAAAGTTATAGCACTTATTTTTGCAACATTATTTGTATTCTAAATAGACCATCAAGTTTCAACATATACAATGAACAAACCAATTCATCATAGAAGAGTGCCCAATTGGTTCCATTTGTTTCAAGAATTTGAATTTGTTATTACATCAATAAGTGTTGTGCAATGGAATTTTGCAAGAGTAATTGATCTTTTAGTTAAGTTTTATCAAGAAATGGTTTTGGGTTCTTATATTCTTTGCATTTAAGTCTAGTCAAGGTGGATGGATTAGGGGGCAAAGTCGAAGTCGAAGTGATCGACAGCATGTCGAGAGGTCAACCGAGAAGAGGTCATTGCGAGGTTGAAAGACAACCGAATGGAGGTCGATTAGTAGTCGATTGGTAATTCGATTGGAGTCGACTGTAACAAGATCCCCAGATTCGCGGGATTTGTAGCCAATGATCTGCGTGGATCTGTAACCGTTTTTTTGGGTGCCTTTCTTTAGGGTTTTTCCTACTGTAAAGCCTATAAATAAGACATAATGTAATACCATAGAAGTTAATCGTTGGATGTAGTAGTTGCTCTGCATGCTTATCTTTAACAAAAGGTTACTGGTCATGTAGATGTAAGTCAAATTGGCTACAAAGTCGTTCTTGTGTAAAGCAAGAAGGTATGATGTCGATTGTGTCTTAGGTGTAGACCAAGGTATGATGTCGATTGTGTTTCTCGCATTTGGGTTTCAAAGGTAAAATCTTTGTGTACTGTGTGATTGCTTTGTGAGTTAATTTATAGTTGAAATCTATCTTCTTCTCTTCTAGCGAGTTTAGTGTGAAAATCTATTTTCCTAACATGTGGTATCAGAGCTTGGTTTGACAATCTTGGATCTGAGATAAACCCTAGGTTTAGTAAGAGTCGTAAGTCAGAGATCTTTAAAGTTGTACTTAAAAGAATGGCAAGTAGCTCAAGAATAGAGATCGAAAAATTCAATGCCCAAAATTTTGAGCTTTGGAAGCTTAAAATTGAAGATCTCCTTGTGGATCGGGAGCTTTTACCGATCGAATCCCTGGTAAATAAGTTGTTCCTTAGAAAGAAACTGTACCTTCCAAGGATGAGTGAAGGTAGTTCAGTAACTGAGCATTTGAATGCGTTCAACACTATAATAAGTCAATTATCGTCTGTAGATATCAAAATCATTGAAGAGGAGAAATGTATTAGCCTATTATGTTCTTTGCCATACTCCTAGGATAGCTTAGTCGTGGCTATAGGGAGTAATTCAACCACATTAACGCTAAAAGACGTGGTTGCATCTCTACTGTCAGAAGAAATGAGACGAAAGAACATTGAAGGATCGACCAAAGATGCTTTAATGGTGAGAGGTCAATCGGTTGACAGAGATAAAGGCAAATTCTCCAGTAGGAAGTCTAAGTCGAAGGGTAGATCTAAATCCCCAATTCAATCGACAAGAAGATGTTGGAAATGTAGTAAAGTTGGGCATTACAAAAGGCACTGCAAGTCAAAGGCAATGGAAGTCAGTACAAGATCCAATGAGAAGCAGTCGACTGGGAGAAGACTACTCTAGATAAAAGAGGCGATGTGTATCTAGCGTCAACCAATACACAGTCTGATCAAGATGTTTGGTTGATCGACTGAGGAGCATCCTATCATATGACACCTCACAAAGAATGTTTTTGCGAATATGAAAGATATGAAGGAGGAGTTGTGTTCTTGGGGGACGAATCGAGAACCAAAATTATTGGATGGGGAAGAGTCTGACTGATATTGCAAGATGGGAGGAGTAGAACCCTTCCAGGTGTCCTACATATCCTAGTTTTAGTAAGAAACATGATATATGTCAGTAAGATGAGTGATGCAGGAGTGCATACTCTATTTCAGAGGGATACGTGCAAAATGCTCAAAAGCGCGATTGTATTAATGAAAAAAGTTCAAGTTGGAACCCTATACAAGTTGTTAGGGAATGTCGACTAGATTGGATGCAATAGCATCGCTATTCCTGAAGTCGACTCGACTCGACTCATCTTGGGCTGAATCAATTCAAACCAACTCGACAAGTCTTCGTCAAGTCGACCCGACCATGTTATAGACTTGACCCGACCATGTTATAGCACAAGAGGATGGGACACATTGGAGAAAAAGGACTTCAAGCTATGCATAATAAAAATATGGTCAAAGGTTTTCCTTAAAGTAATTTAAAAGTCGATTTTTGTGAACATTGCATATATGGAAAACAAAATCGGGTTAGGTTCCCATCTGGAGTGATAAGGGCAAAGGGGATTCTAGAATTGGTTCATAGTGATGTATTTGGCCCTGTAACAATGCCTTCACTTGGTGGACCCATGTATTATGAATCCTTCATAGATGTCTTTTCCAGGAAGACATGGATATATTTACCGAGGAAGAAGTAAGAGATAAGAAGATCAAGGTGTTGAGAACTGACAATGGTGATAAATCTGTGGAAAGGATTTTGAGCAGTTCTACACGCAATGTGGCATAGCAAGCCAAACTACCACACCATATACCCCACAACAAAATGGAGTTGCCGAAAGAATGAACAGAACATTGATGGACAAAGCAAGGAGCATGCTCAGTGGTGATGGGCTCGCATAAGAATTCTGGGTAGAGGCAGTCAACACTGCAAAATATCTGGTGAATATGTCTCCTTCATCAGCGCTAGTCGACTAAACTCCACACGAGGTATGGTTTGGAAAGAAGCCTTCGCTTTCACATCTCAAAGTATTTGGTTGTGATGCATTTGTGCATGTTCCCAAGGAAAAGAGGAGCAAGTTGGACAAAAAGGTAGTCAAGTGCATTTTCATTGGATACAAAGAAGGAATGAAAGGATACAAGCTCCATGATCCTGCATCAAGGAGAATAGTGTACAATCGAGATGTGGTCTTCAGAGAAGTTGAACATAAGTTCGAGTTTGAAGTGATTCAAATAGAGAAAAATACAGAGAAGGTGAGGTTTGAAGTGAGGAATGAAGAAGATGATTCAAATGAGTCGACCGAATCAGATGAAGAGATGGAACAACCAACCTCGGTTGTAAGGAGGTCAAAATGAGTAAGAAAACAATTTGAAAGGTATAGTTCACCCAACTTCTATTCTACATTTGTGTTAACTGCCACTGATGAGGATCTTGATTCGGCCAGGGAGGCATTCGACTCGACTGAGGATAGACTCTGGAATGACGCCATGGTCAAAGAAATGGAATCCTTGCACAAGAATGAGACTTGGGATTTAGTCGAATTACCTAGTGGAAGAAATCCCATTGGTAGCAAGTGGGTATTCAAGAAAAAGATGAACGCAGTAGGACAAGTCGAAAAATTCAAAGCTTGACTAGTAGAGAAAGGATTCCCAAGTCGAAGGAGTTGACTTTGGTGAGATTTTTTCCCCTGTTTAAAAATTAACTTCCATTAGAGTAACAATATCTTTGCCTGCAACATTTGATATTGAAATAGAATAAAAGGATGTGAGGACAATGTTCCTACACGGGGACTTCGAAGAATAAATCTACATGAAACAACCTGAAGGATTTGCAGTAAAGGGCAAGAAAGAGCTAGTGTGCAAGTTGAAAAGATCCCTTTATGGTCAATCACCAAGGAAGTAGTACTAAAAGTTTGACACAAACATCCTTATTTTGGTATTTGTGAGAATCAAAGCTGACCACTGTGTATATTCCAAAGAAGAGGGTGGGAATTTCATATATGTAGCATTGTATGTCGATGACATGCTGCTAATCGGAAACAACATGGATACAATAAAGGAGGTGAAGAAGACTCCAAGTTTGACATGAAGGATCTCAATGCAGTGAAATTCATTCTGGGAATGGAGATCAAGAGATATCATTCAACTAGAAAGATATGGTTGAATTGAAGGAAATATATTTAAATAGTTTTGAAGGGTTTCGACATGCAGGATTGCAAGCCTGTAAATTTGTCAATTCCTATGAGAGCAAGGTTAGCTACTGAATAGTGTCTGAAGACACATGAAGAAATAAAGGATATGGCATGTGTTCCCTATGCAAGTGCTATTGGTATTCAGATGTATGTGATGGTCTACACTCGACTAGACATTGCCCATGTAGTGGGAGAGTTGAGCAGATACATGTTGATGCCTGGAAAAGAACACTGGATAACTTGTCAGTGTTTCATGGAAACCTGCACAAGAGATCTAGCTAAAGCATACATATTTGGTTGTGATGCATTTGTGCATGTTCCCAAGGAAAAGAGGAGCAAATTGGACAAGAAGGCAGTCAAGTGTATTTTCATTGGATACAAAGAAGGAATGAAAGGATATAAGCTACGGAATCATGCATCACGAAAAACAGTATATAGTCGAAATGTGGTCTTCAAAGAAGTCGGAAGTAAGTCTGAGTCCAAAGTGGTTCAAACAAAGAAAAATCCAGAGAAGGTGAGGTTTGAATTAAGGAACAAAGACAATGATTCAGATAACTCAACTAAATCAGATGAAGAGGCGGAACAACCAACCCTGGTTGTAAGGAGGTCTGAATGAGTAAGAAAACCAGTCAAAAGGTACAGTTTGCTCGACTTTTGTTCTGCATTTGTGTTAACTGCCAATGAGGAGGCCATGGAGGCAATCGACTCAGCAGAGGGTAGACTCTGGAAGGATGCCATAGTCGAAGAAATGGAATCCTTGCACAAGAATGAGACATGGGATTTGGTCAAATTACCTAGTGGAAAAAAGTTTGTTGGGAGTAAGTGGGTATTCAAGAAAAAAATGAACAAGGCAGGTCAAGTCGAGAAATTCAAAACTCAACTGGTAGCAAAAGGATATTCCCAAGTCAAAGGAGTTGACTTCGATGGGATTTTTTCCCCTGTTGCAAAATTAAATTCCATTAGAGTTCTAATGTCTCTAGCTACAACATTTGATCTTGAAATAGAGCAAATGGATGTAAAGACAGCATTTCTACATGGGGAACTGGAAGAAGAAATATACATGAAACAACCTGAAGGATTTGTGGCAAAGGGCAAGAAAAAACTAGTGTGCAAGTTGAAAAGATCCATTTATGGTCTAAAGCAATCACCAAGGATGTGGTACCAAAAGTTTGACACGTACATCCTTAGTTTGGGATTTGTGAGAAGCAAAGTTGATCATTGTGTATATCCCAAGGAAGGAGGTGGGCGTTTCATATATGTAGCATTGTATGTCGACGACATGTTGTTGATCGGCAACAACATGGACGCAATAAAGGAGGTGAAGAAGCAGCTATCCTCCAAGTTCGACATGAAGGATCTCAGTGCAGTGAACTTCATTCTGGGAATGGAGATTAAGAGAGATCGGGCAATCAGAAAGCTCTGTTTGAATCAGAAGAAGTATATTAAAACAATCTTGAAACATTTCAACATGCAAGATTGCAAGCCTATAAAGGTGTCAATTCCTGTGGGGGCAAGTTTAATTGTTGAACAGTGTCCAAAGATACAGGAAGAAATAGAGGGCATGGCACGTTTTCCCTATGCAAGTGAGGTTGGTAGTTTGATGTATGTGATGGTCTGCACTCGACCAGACATTGCCCATGCAGTGGGAGTGTAAAGTAGATACATGTCGACCCCTGAAAAGAGCATTGGGCATATGTCAAGAGAGTATTTAGGTATTTGTGTGGCACAAAAGATTATGGTATATGCTACCAAGGGAAACCTGGAGTTGATAGTGAAGTAGATGCGATGGCATTGTCAACGTCGACTGGGCTGGAGATATGGATCAATGAAGTTCGACCAGTGGATATGTGTTCAAGATGTTCAGTGCAGTTATCAGCTGGATGAGTAAGTGACAGGAAGTCGTAGCCTTGTCAACAACAAAAGTTGAATACATGGCAGCCATTCATGGAAGCAAAGAAGCAGTATGGCTGCGACGACTGTGTTCAAGGATCGGGTTTGAGTAGAGAGCTATGAAGAAAAATTGTGACAATCAAAGCGCAATATTCCTGGCAAGGACCCAGCCTATCATTCCAAGATTAAGCATATTGATGTAAAATACCATTTCGTGAGAGACATGGTAGAAAGCAACAAGGTGTTGTTGGAGAAAGTAGACACGTTGGAAAACATTGCAAACTCTTTAACCAAGTCTGTGAATGTTATGAAGTTCTCTTGGTGTAGAAAGGCAATGACATTGTTTCCCTGGGTCTGTAAACAAAAGTTCAGCAAACTTCTAGTTCGGCAAAGAAGACAACAAGTGGGAGAATGTTGGGTTGTTATATTCTTTGCAATGAAAGTCTAGTTGAGGTGGATCAAGTGGGGGTGAAAGTCGAAGGTCGAAGTGATCGACCAGGCAAAGTCAAAGTCGAAGTGATCAACAGCAAGTCGATAGGTCAATCAACAAGAGATCATCAAGAGGTTGAATGGAAACTGAATGAAAACTGAATGGAGGTCGACTGGTAATCCAACTGGTAGTCGACTGTAATAGAATCACAAGATTCACAAGATTTGTAGCAAATGATCTACGTGGCTCTGTAGTCATTTTTTGGGCACCTTTCTTTAGGGCTTTGCCTACTATAAAGCCTATAAATAAGGCATGATGTAATACCATAGAAGCTAATCGTTGGATGTAGTAGTTGATCTTCATGTTTATCTTTAGCAGAAGGTTATTGGTCATGTAGATGTAGGTTGAATTGGCTATAGGGTTGTTCTTGTGTAAAGCAAGAAGCTATGATGTTGATTGCGTCTTAAGTGTAGACCAAGATTAGGCATGTAACCTTTTATTCTGAATGAATAAGACAACAAGAGAGCAAGACACTTAATGAATGTTGGTTTTCCTGTTTGGGTTTCTAGGGTAAAATCTCTATGTATTGTGTGACTGCTTTGTCAATTAATTTCTAGTTGAAATCTATATTCTTCTATTCGAGCAGGTTTAGTGTGGAAGTCTATTTTCCTAACATACGATATGTTGCACAAGAATATTCATAGTCATCGATCTCAAATCAATAGATTCAAAGGAAAGATGATTCGTTTGCCTTGTTTCTTAATCCAAAACAAATGGATTCATTTCCCAATCCATCCGTTTTGGATTAAGAAATTTAATTAAACATTAGTTACAAACATTTCAATGTTATCCAAACATTTTTCTCTTCACTGTTTTATTTTCCCTCCATTAATTTCAATTGTTGTTCTTAGAAGTACTAAAGCCTAAAAAAACTATCAAGGTCCTACCCTAACCTCCCTACTTTAGGTACTTAGTAGTTAGCCAATTGGTGTATGAGGCCATCCTTTTGAATAAGGCCCATTTGATAGTTAGTCAATAGTTACTTAATGTGAAAAGGGTATTCTTTATTAAATAAGGCCCACTAGGTGGTTGGTACCCATTAATGACAAGACCACAAGTAGTTAGAGATTTTGCTACTACGAAGCTATTTATGGAGCGAGAAGACTATGGATTGTTTTGTTGAGTGTTGCTATTGTATTTGGAGCTCTGCTCATAGGAGGTTGTTGTAATATCCCCCGGCAGTGCCCCAGTTATATTATGAATTGTAATCATGTTTATGAACTATAATCATGTTTTGTAGGTTGGTGAGCCGAGTATTGATAAGTTGGTGGGCTTATGTGTTTATTAGGCCAGAGAGCCTAAGTGTTAATGCCAGGAGCCTGATTTTGTATATGTAATTATGTAGATCATTAATATAATATATAAACATCGATGCGTGTTGACCAACCATGTTGAAAGAGTGATGGGGGACTAAGTTTCCACAATATGGGTAAGGGAGAGGGGGATGAGAGGTAGTAAGAGGGGCTAAGATGGAGGTCTTAATCCCTTAGGAATAATAATTTATTGTTATTCCAAAGTGGTTTGAAAGGTATGTTTTTTATCCTAAGTCTTGGGAGAGGCAACACATGCAACCCCAACATGTGAAAAAGGGATCGCATACTTGATGGAGTGCATGAAGCTTCATGGGAAACATGTGTTGGCCCAAGCACATGCAATTTAACACAAGAATTGAGTCATGAAGGGGGTTCGTCCTCCATTATGTCGTCGGTTGTCTAAATTGTTGGAGTCTGTTAATGACCTCAACTTAATTTTCCTGTCACACAATCCTGAAAACTATAATCGGAAGTCAACTGGTGTATTCCTGTGAATTTTGTGGCCTCTATATACGTCCTTTACAATGTTCATGCACACACCTGAGACCCAAAATCCGTCATCTGAGTCATTATGTGAACCTTCCATACTCTACCTGAGTTCAGTGGAATCCTTCCTGAGAACCATTTTGTCTCTACATTGGACCTATGCATAGCCACACACCTTTGAAGCCGACCCGCATCTTCTGTGAAACCTGAGAAATTTTCTATGTCGTGTGTGTTATAATTGTGGGTTTTTGTGGCCGCACAGTCCCTTGGCTGAGTGTGATTGGATACCTTCATTCGTTCCTTGTCGAGCCTTGTTTTCCTCCTTGTGTTGGAATGAAGATGAAGAAGCAGGTTGTCAGGCCTATGAGCGAGTCTCTCCAGGTGAGAGAGTGTGTGGAGGAAGTGAGAACTCCTAGAAGGAGTCCTGTAGCTACCACAGAGCTCATAGAATTCCAGTTCAGTTTGTTGCTAAAGCCCAAGGCAAGGGAGGCTTGGCAGCCGAAGGACTGTCTTAGTGACAATGAAGGTGTATACTCCTGGGGTG
>CBVK0102998504.1:0-12272 GCA_900067695.1 Picea abies | reverse complement strand
ATTGCCATCAATGACAATCCTTGACCGTCTTCGTCATCTCCTGTGTTGCAGCATTTGTGTCTGTGTTTCAGCAACTGTGTGCCAGCATCTGCGATTGTGTTTCAGCTTCTATGTTCTAACACTTGTGCGTGCTCCATAACCACGATTGTCATCAATGACAACCTTAACCATCTGCGTTAGCTTCTGTGTTCCGGCTCTGTTTTCGCATTTGTGTTGCAGCATCTGTGTTCGCATTTGTGTTGCAGCATCTGTGTTCGCATTTGTGTTGTAGCATCTGTGTTCGCATTTGTGTTGCAGCGTCTGTGTTCGCATTTGTGTTGCAGCATGTTTTAGCATCTGTTCTTCATAAACAATCGATTGCCATCAATGACAACCTTGATCATCTGCGTCATCTCTGCTGTAGCCATATTTCCAACACAAATTGGGTCCAAGTAATATACCCTTGAAGAGAAGTTTTTCTCCATTGCCACGATTGCCAATGTTCTTGATCTAGATGGAGAACACCATACCAGAGTTTGGCCAAGTCATCTGTAATGCCATATAAAGAGAAATAATGTTCCATTTGGGTTACCCAACCAGTGGGGTCCGAGCCATCAAATTTGGTCATGTCCACCCGAGGAAGGCATATGTCACGTTGAAAGTGATGGGACTAAAAGGTATGGAAATGGGAGGAAGTTTCGCCTTCATTCTTTGGAGGTGCTTCAGAGAAATGGTCATCTGTAGGGATCTTCAGTTTTCTGCAGAGTGATGCAAAGACAGATTCAAGCTGGGTGGTTAGTTCTTGTTTGACTTCCTCCATTGAGGACTGCATGGTTGTATTTATGGTAGCATTGATGGACGAATCGATGGAGGCAACAATAACACTGAGTTTTTTCACTTCCTTTTGGGTTTCTAGGAAACCAGATTGCATGGTGTTGAAGCGAGCTTCCAGGTCTTGGCTACGGGTATGGGCCATGAGGATGGGTGAACTGAAAAGGAGCAGGTGGGGTCAAAAATTTTGCCAAAAAATGATATGTATGAATGTGATAAGGGCAGAGAGATGAATCAAATGGAATAAGTCTCAAATAATGGTGAAAAAATTTCCAGACGTTTTTTTTTTTTTTTACACCTACAGAGTTATACTCTGGTCTGAAGAATACTGCAGTGATGAGATCCCCAAATGATGAAACAGAAAGAGATGTGTATTTACTTGGAAACCCAAACACAGTTGCGCAACAATAGATCTGGTCTGTTTTTAATTTTTTGATGTTTCTGTCCCCCAAGGGTTAGGTATTCAAGGGTTCTACAGACAAGGGTTTTCCCTGTGCTATAGCTCTCTGATATACATGCAGGGTCCAACAGTAGTACTCAGCCCAATATCTCAGGGCACTAACTAAGGAGGATAGACCATACCCTTAGCCGTGCTACCTGACTACCCAAGTACTAGAGAGTATCTTCCCGGGTGCTGTTCTCGGTGACACTATAGTAGTCTGACGACCGATAGGTTTATCTAAAGAGGGCTTCAGGAAATATAGGCCAATCCATACAGAGGTGTTGTCTGATGCGCTACCACTTGAAGAGGTACCAACATGGGTTACAAGGGTCGCCAACAGATGTGCGCTTAAGAACCTCTTGTATTTCCTGCATGTATGAATCCCTCAACCGCGGGTTTATGCATGTAACGACAAATCTTTGTGGTTTAAAGATGGCAGAATATGTTTCTACTCTGAAAAAAAAATTCCCACAATTTCCGCCAAGGAAAGTGCTCTGATACCACTTTCAAGATACCAGATATAATAAATATGCAGAACATAAATAAAATTCTAGAAATGGCAGAATAACAGTAATATATCCAGCATAATCTCCACAATAACACAGAAATGATATAAGAACAACAACAGAAATAACACTTTGATTCATAAAGCATTGTTCACAGGCCTCTTCGAGGGGGCAACCTCCAATCGAGCAGTTCTCTTTTACAATAATCTCCAAGCTAGGATTTTCATACCCTCGACCCTTATTTATACTAAATATGTCTATCAAGAGAAGCATCTAGAGGAAGATCCTTCTAGAAGAAGAAGCTTCTATTAGGTCTTCTTACATCCTCCTTATTCTATTTTATTGAAAGGCCTTATTAATATTGACCTTTATTACATCTGAATATATTAATCTACCTATGTGCGGGTTAGGACCCTAACAAAGTTGCACCACTTCTTAGTGTTAGCACTAGAGGTCACACCTAGACTGTTGTAGTTGTAAGCCTAGTACCCATCATAATATAAATGGATTGAATGGTTTGAGTAGGTGTATCAACAAGACTGTTAAAGAAAGGGAGAGGGCAACAAACTTTCTACAGAGGCATTCCATTGGGCAAGGAGTCATAACATCCTACATATAAAAAGCAATCAAACTGTATATTAGACAAAAGGGATATATAATTATGAGTATAATCATGGTGAATATGAAAAGAGGAAGAACATCCATTGTATAGAGATCCTTTCTACAAATAGATAAATATTTCTTTGACAATAAACAATGATTTAATGGGCAAGCTACATCAAATCCTCTGTTCATGAATCCATCCATCAATGGAAGCTATGATCCTCAAAACCTACAATATATTCAAGCAAGAAGATAAAAAAGAAATGGAAACATAGAAGATAATCTGATAACATCTCTCATGAATCTTTAATGGAAGAAAATGTCATTACAAACAGGCCCTCAAGCTTACAAATGATCAATTAAAACTGCTCCTCCAGCTCTCTCCTCTCTTGGCTCATGAATCCAACCCTTTCTTTAAAAAAATCCACTTTCATATACAATTAATGATATCTATCTACCATAAGGAGGTATAAACCAAGGAGCTACATAGGATCCTCCTCCATTTAGGAGTCTTGTTACAAAAGATTCCAACAAAAAACCTAACAAATTCCTATTTTTTGGGATCTTGTCTATTGAGATAAATACCTTTTGAAACAGGTCATGTTGTTTGATCTAGAGATGGAACACATGTCCCTCATGTCCAAATAACTCCTAGGATACCATCCAAATCTTCCTTGATAGTTGGAAACCTTCCCATAACTCGAATTTTTCAGACTATTAGAGTTCACAGCGCCTATGACAGCATGCGCTACAAACTTTCGTGTAGGTGATGATTTTGTATTTTCTCCCAATATACGAACTGGGTCGGGCTGATGTTTTGTCAGCAAGTCAAAAAAATCATTTTATTCCTCCACACCACATTTCAGAGGAACCCAATTTGGAATTTAAAAGTTATAAGCAAGATAATCCTTTGTTGTGTGCTAATTTCTTACAAACTGTCATAAATTATCAGTTCGCAGCGCCTGACACTGCGAACTTTCCTGTAGAAGCCTTTTTCACTTTTTCCAAAATATTTAACATCTCAAAACTGTATAAGGTGTCCAAAAATGTGGTAAACTTCGTAATCTTAATAATCTTGATTAAAGGAAAGCACCCAAACTAATGATCATATATTACAAAACATAGCCATCACCAAAAATATTGCAAAATGCATGAAACATGAAATTTGACCATACACTTCAAGTTTGATAGAGGTCTCCTTCAATGGATTAATATTACACTTCAAAATGATGCAAAAAATGAGAGTTTCAACCAATTATGGAAATAGAGGGTTTGCAGTGCCAGTTTGCAGCGATAGTAGATAAACCAACAAAAACCCCTCTCTCAACCCTTAAACAACATGAAAAATATCATGGAGTACCTGGTGAACCTGATATTGATGATGATGTTTGTGAATTTGAACAAAGATGTTTGCAAGATATCCAACCTCCAACTCTCCTCTTCATCCAGTTGGAAATGCCAGTTTGCAGTGCCAAGCTCAAATAGAGTTTGCACACTTCGAGGAAACTGTTAGTATATCTTATGACATAATCCCTGAAGAAGTGGTTAAATGTAGGATTTGAAAACAATAAAATCCTCTTTGATGCGATCCTTTAATTGGAATGATGATAAATGAATACATGAGGTACTTAGAGTACATTGCAAACTCTCGTAGTGAGTTGGAAACACATACAACTGACTCTTATTTGACATTCAAATAGATGGATGGTGACAAGGAGAAACTTGTGTACACGCTAGATGTGTGACATGTCAAGGTAATGATCTAAAAATCAAAGGTGTGACTCATAGAAGTTTATTTACCTTGTCATGATGAAAAATACATAACTCAAAGACTCTAGACCAAGGCTAGAAATAACTCCACTTATTTTAAACAAAACCTAAGTTTATGACCACAACCTAAAGACTCAAAACCTATGACCTATAAACCAAACCAAAGTGACTCTTTTTTACCCCTACAATTCTATGTGCTAACATCTGGCTCCATAAGGGATGGAGACCTCACTGTGAGGCTCCAAGAACATGCAGTTCCAGTGGCCTTATTCCATTGGGCTATGGAGTCATCACCTCGTTCCAAACCAGTAAACTGTAATCAACTTATTTGAATTACAAATCCATCTACCTGGCAGGATGAAGAACAATTGTTGTTGTAGTGCCTTCATTGGGTTATGGTGTCTTATTGCTGATCTACTGCAAAAATAAATCAAAATGCTCGGAAACGAGAACCAACTGAACTATGCTTAATCAAGTGTAATGAAACTTCCAATGAAGCCATAAAAGCATATGATTGATAAATATAACTTTTTGTAGGTAACTCTTTAAGAAAAGACACAAAATATGCAACAAATGCAATAAACAGTATATGAGCAATTTATACTTATAGCTACAACTTGATTGCATGGAAAAATCTCTAATGCAGGAAACTTATGAACAAATAGACTCCATGTATATGGCTATAGGATCATGAATCACATTGAAAAATTATGGTTACATTGGAAGACTAGGATGCTCCTTCATAATCTATGCTCTACTGACAAGACTGTAATTCTCATGACCTCTTCGAAACATCCCATAGATATCACATGCTTCAAAAAAATCATGGACAACAAGATATTTTTTTGGCTGCTGATTATCTCCTTGGGAAAGAAACTTATTTGTAGTGTCTTCTTGAAATTTTTGGTCAACATTCTCTGAAGAAAAAATCACTGTAGACTGACCATATGATTTCTCAACCTCCTCTTTACTGTCCTATGAAAAATATTCTCTAAACCCGTCAGATACAAAGTTAATACTGGGAGAATTAATACATGCTAATACATAAATATGCTCCTTTTAACTTGCTTGTTGACTTTCTTCATGTTGGCCATCTATTGATGAAAAAGAGAAAAAAATCACATGTTCCCATAGCTCCTTCCTATCTCCTTGACCAAATTTTAAAATCATATAATCAAGGAGGTTATCATGAGCCAAGAATGTTAACTGATTTTCTTATTCAATAGTAAGATGATGAGGGGAAATAAATTTCTTTGAAACAGAAATGTCACCACCTTCTACAAAATCTTCCTCATGATAATCATCATAAAAAAATCATCCCTTTTCTCATAATTAGAAAAAGGCTCAGATGCATATGAAAATTCATCTTGCTGGTATGAGTTATAAGCATGTACATTTTCATCTTTAACAATGGAAAAATATTATTTAATAATTTCAGGATTAGAAAAAGATTTAAGATCTGAAAATGATGCACAAGCATGCTAAAAAAATTGCAAGCTCAGATAAGCTTCATGTTGTACATATACTGTCTCAGTTTCTTCCTCATCCAAAGCATTGTCCAAGATTTGAAAAGAGAGTTGTGCACATGCCCGAAGATTACTCTCCACTTTCTTTGCATCGACAAACATCTGTTGCAAGGATGGTGACTTTATTTCTCTGAGGTATCATAATAGATTGGGATGTTGTGCCATTGTATACTGTACCATGGCAACAACCTTAGCAAGTCGAATTTCAATAGGCATTTGTTATAAATACTATGAAACCTCCTATTGAATTGAACATAAAAATTAGTGAGGTATTGATTAAAGGATTTGTTCTCACCCAAATAATTCATAAAAGCATCATGAAATTTAGTCCATGAACAAATGGAATTAGCCTCTATATATCTAAATCACTGTCCAACATCCCCATGTACAGATTGAGAGAAATTCCTCATGAATACATCCTCATGAACGATTTGTAATAGCTCAGTGAACTGCTCAAAAGAAATCATGGGTTGCTCGATTGTCACATGATCTCCTCGATTTAATCTAGGAAGGTAATCTAAAAATTTTGGAGGATAGTCATGAAGGACAAAAGGAAATATCAGGGGTTTATAAACTTTCCCTATAATTCTAGACTGAAATTCAGTGGGTTGAAAGTCAAGTTCAATAGGTTGATTGCAAGTTTCAACAGTGATGGTGGAAGGTGATAGATCAACTTTATCATTTCCAACATGACAAGAATGATCAGTTTCAAGATACATGAATATATGTACATCATCATCCTCATGTGTTTTAGTTGAAGGGATGGGATCAAAATTTATAACACAAGAAGAATGTAGAACTTCTTCTTCCATAGAGGGATATATAACAATAGGATTATGGTCATTCGAATAGACGAAGAAAAGGATAATCCTCTTTACATACAAGGGGAAAGAAAATAATGACCATAATCCTAATAAGATGATACATGGTTTTTCCCTTCTGCCTTTTCATCTTTCTATTAGCATGATTCTTCCTCCAGTGGAGTCTTTGATTGTAGAGTCGACAGGTAGAAGATTGCAGTCAAACTTTGTGTCCTACTCCTATCTACCATCAAGAGTTGTATCTTCTCAATGTCGTTCTCCCAGGGAAGATTTCTTCACTTTCGTCCCCGACAACGACGCCAAAAATGTTAGCACTAGAGGTGTTGGGCATAGGCCCATTTTGGAATAAAGACTAATTTTGGAGAATAAATCATAAGGAAGGAAAAGACAACTGGAAGGAAAAACATCACATGCAAGGTAAACACACATGCAGAGGAGGAAATCATGTGAGGCACACATGAAAGAAGACCTAACCATGCTAGGGTTTGGGTTTTGGTAAGAGGATGTATTAGATAGTAAGCCAATAACATGTATAAATAGATACCTAGGAGGTCTAGTTTAGGGTGGGGGTTGGATGTCATGTTGTTGGTCATTGTTACTATGTTGTTCAAAGAATGAATGCCTGTAGAACTTGATTCCATTGTGTAAGCTATTGAGCTGAGGAGAGGGAATTAGGTAGATCTTGAGGGTTATATCATAGGATGAGGACCCTGGTCTGATATAGTTTGCCTCATGGTAGATCTCGAACTGTTTTGATAGAGAGTTGTAATGCACGAGGCGCTATAGTTTTGGAACATAATAATAAAAGAGCAGAGTAGCCAAATCTTTGTGGACGTAGCCTAGGAGGGGTGAAACAAGGTAGATCATGTGTTATGTGATCAAATTTTATTTATCTCCTTTGTTGTTGATTATTAGATGTTAAACAAATGTATGAATGACTTAGTTAGATCTAATAGTTTACATGCATGTGTAAGAATGAAAGATTAATCAAGATAAGTTGAATGTTAGATTAAAAAAATGAGATAAGAAAGTTGAATCCTAGATCCCCACTCATTCCCATGCTACAAGAACCTGAGTGCTGCAACCACCCATAAGAACTATCTCGGGTGAGACTGCATAGTGTATCCTGTGCACTGTGTTTCCTTCTGGTTTACCAGGAGGGAGGATAGTTTTAGAGGGGTTTTGATGGAAACCACAGTAGACCTGAACCTGGTTTAGCCCCAGAATGGTAGCAAGGACAGAGTCTAACCAAAAAATGGTTATGTTGCCAGTTGGAACAAAATGGGATTGAGTGAATGAGATCTGCTGAAGAACCATGAAAAGAATGCCAGATCTGGTGACAAGACGTTAAAAATAGTGAGAATATAAAAGGGGATGTTGAGACAGTGGAGCCCAATGAAGGAAGAGATCGAGAGTTGGTTGAAAAAAAAGGAGTTGGAATTTGCATAGAAAGATAACAGAAATCCGAAGTTAACACCGCACAAATATTTGGACAAGTATGTATTTAGTGACTTGCATGAAGTATTTTTTTGTGATTTCCCACATGTGTTGTAGTAGTGGATATTGAGGTTGAAATACAACCACCCTACAAATTGTATCGGACATCTAGAGTGGAATTCTGTGGAGATCATATAGTTACAACAAGTTGCGCACAATAGATTTCTAGTTAGACAACATTATTGCAGGATTTATCACAGAATTTGCAGTAGATACTGCAAAGTCTTACAAAACAACAAAGAAAGAGTTCTTGAAAGGGCCTAGCGGTAGGTATATCAGATCAATGTATACTTCCATTAATATGTTATTGTATAAAAAAGGTGTAATGACAATGGCCTTAGACAACTAAACTTCCCTACGTGCAGGGGGAAGGGGGGAAGCACTAACAAGAGATAGAGAAATGGAGGAAGAGATGGATAAATGAAAGAAGGAGGAGGCCTTGGATCCAATCATGATGGAGGAAGACAAAATCAAGTAAATCATGGAAACAACTAGAAGAATGCGCAGTGGAGTACCCTACCAATACAAGATGAACAATAAGAAGAGAGCCATAGCTGTGAGGGAAGGATTGGAAAGTGATGAAGAAGAGGTAGAGGATATTCGGGCTGTGGAGCAGATTGAGGAAATATTGCATGCGACATATGAAAGGAAGACACGAGGTCCAAGACTAGAAACCAAAGGCATAAATCCTATCCATATCAATGTCAGTGTGGAACCCATAAACCCATGTGGGACTAATACACCAGAAAGAACACCACCATTTAGACAACCAAATTTCAGTGGAAGAAACACAACAGGAAGTACATCTACACAGGGAGAAAAAATTGGGGTAGCCATTTTAGGAAGCATTAGTCAAGGATATACACTACGTGGAGGTAATATTTCAACATTCAGGATGGCAGGACATGATCCCGCCATCAGGTTACCAGAGTTCAAGGGAGAGGCATCATAGGATCTTGAGAATAACTTGTTCATCTACGAAAATATCTGGGAAGTAAAGTAGATCACAGATGAGGATACAAAACTTGTGTAGTTAGCCATCACACTAAGAGACCGCACATTGGATTGGTACATGAACATAGTTGCAAACAATCCACTAGGAACAACCATAACGATTGGGGATATAAAGAAGCTATTGATAAATGAATTCTAGAAGCCTAGATTAGAGGATCAATACATGAATGAGATGATAGAAATCAGACAGAAACTAGGAATATTTCTGGGATATTGACCAGAGATTCAAATGATTGAAGGGAAAATTGAAGTATGTCATGACAGATATGCAACATAGACATCTGTTTGTGAATTCATTACTACCACACTTGAAATCCCCTTTGAGACAACAAAAGTTTCAAACTTGGGTAGAGGCTCTATAGGTAGCCTTGCAACTAGAAGAGAAATAATACTAGAAGATAGATCCAACAATAAAGGAGTTGAAGGAGGACCTGAAGAATTTAACGTTTCAACTAAACCAGAACATGAGTAAGGAAAAAAGAGAAGTTTGGTGTACCACATGTAGGACAAAAGGACACCACAAGAACAAATGCCCAACATTCGTGCAGTGTATGGCATTAGGAAAACCAAACCATTTTCCATCAAGAGGACTATGGTGTGAGATCTATAAGACATAGGGGCATGATCCATATCATTTTCCAATGATGTATAAATACCAAATAGTTCCTAAGAGATCATATTTCAACTTTTGCAAGTCAGTAGGCCATGATGACAAACATTGCAGGACAATGGAGCTGATGAGGGAAATAACATTAGACACCTATAGGGTGCAGGCAGAGATGATGACAGAGTAATATGCACCACAGTTTAACCAAGTACCAACCCCATATAACACTACGCCACAACAATATAACACTGTGCAACCACAGTACAATACCACACAACCACAATATAATCAGGTGCCTTAGTACAACACACCACAAGGAGATCGAGATGGATACAGAGGTGGAGGATGAGGTAGAGGAGGCTTCATAAGAGGAAGAGGACTGGTGGTGTGACACAACTGTCAACAACCAGGACACTATGCAAGATAATGTCCACTTCCACCTACGACTTGTATGTATTGTCATGCAACAGATCATGGCACAAAAGACTGTCTGACACTATTGGGGAAGATCCAGGAAAATAGAAATTAGGACAATCAGAATGTTCAATGGATCTCTACATAAGCGAGGCATGATGGAAGAAATATCAATATAGTTACGCGCAAAGGATATAAGACAGGAGATGACGCAATAAGACAAGATCCATCACAACACCAATGGGTGAAGAAGAATTCCAAACCATAGAAGTAGTTTGATGCGCAGAATGAAAAAGAGATATTCAAGCAAGACAGACAATAATTCTTGAAGCCAGAAATTGCATCTACATCAACTGCGCATCATAATCAGGACATACCAATGTATGAGATACCTTCATCGCTAGATCACACTAATGGAGCACAACCCATAGGACACGTAAGTACCATAAAGGCTTTTATGAAATCCCGTGTTAAACTACTAAATGATCCAGCATCTATTAAAATGTTACAAAATATGTTAGAAACATGTAACACAGATGTAGAGGGAAAGCTAGAGAAGAAAATAGTTAATCACTTGCATACAAGGAGGAGGAAAAGTAGAGAATTCAAATAGAATGCCAACATTGGAGATTTAAACACGGGGGATATTATACTAGATTTAGGTTTCGAAGTGAATGTGTTACCCAAGAAGACATGGTAATGTATGGGAGATCCCACATTAGGATATTCACCTTTTCAACTGAAACTAGCAAATCAACACATGGTTCTTCCAATTGGAAGGCTAAAGGGTGTGATAGTAGATCTCGATGGAGTGTGCACTAAAGTTGACTTGGAAGTGATAGAAATAGTGGATGGAACAACACCTTATCCAGTATTTCTTGGCTTGTATTGGGCATTTGACAATCAAGCCATAATCAATTTGAATATGAGGAAGATGAAATTTGATTCAGGAGAGTACAAAGTTGTTGCGCCACTAGATCCATCAGAAGGAGAAAGGTTTGTAGAAACCACTTGCTTAGACCTAGAGGAAATCAGCCAGTTATACAGAACCACTGCACGAGAAGAAGATTATGTGAATCCAACTGCATGTGGGGTACTTAGTTGGATAAGTATCACATCAGGCACGTCAAACTCAAATACAAGGTTGAAGAATTGGCAACATAGATTACATGAAGTATCCATAATAAGGTGCACAAGAATAGACCATGCAGTAAGATGGGTAGGTATAGAGATAAGAGAACCTCCCAACTTTCATGGGGTGAATGACTTAGAAGAATTCCTAACAATATACAAAGATGAAGTTTTATAAAATCAGAGGCTCTTAGCTCTGAACATAGCATGCAAGACAACACTTGCAATATGGTGGGGTGCACACAAAGAGACATTCAAGGACTTGTACAAATGTAAGCGATTACTACGCATCAGATTTGGCACAGAACAGGGAAGCAATCAACTGCAAAGATATGATAGACATGGGACACCAACAGAACACTTGGAAAAGTGCAGAACACTATGGAAAATGACACCACCAGAAGCATGACTTCATCACTTCATTCACACATTGGAAGGAATTCTAGCAAACTGGTATGTATACCAGGAATTGTGTAGAGGCACTGCATAATGGAAAACATTACAATATAATTTTATAGTCACTTTCTCATTTGAACATGAGAACCCCAACATGGATTCAACACTCAAATATCTCAGAGGGGTAATATTCATTCAAGAACCATAGGTTTAACTTATAATAGAGTATGAACAACATAACAGACAAACAATGAAATACCAATTGTGATTCTATCATGTGCAGGAAGAAGCACTAGATGAATATGACCCACACAATATTCAAATTACAGAAATCGAAGGAGAAAGGGAGGTGGAAGGTCCATATCTCGAATCAGAAGTATTTGCTACGCCAATCAAGGTGAATAAAGTAAATATTGGGACAAATGATAATCCCAAAATGGCCAGTATTGGAGATTACTGGGATGAACAAACAATAGAAATAATAACAGAGTTGTTGTGCGAGTACAATGACCTGTTCCCAAAAAACTTTACAAAGATGAACTACATAGCAGGAGAGCTATGGGAGATGAAGATACCTCTCAAACTTTAGTCTAGATTAGTCAGAAAATGACCATATAGACTTAACCCAATATATAAGCAAAAAGTAAAAGCATAAATCGACAGAATGTTGGAAGATGGAATCATAGAACCAGTGGAGGAATCTGAATGGGTAAGCCCTATGGTGAGATCGGAAGA
>CBVK0102998426.1:0-13803 GCA_900067695.1 Picea abies | reverse complement strand
CCTGCACGCTCCGAGTTGCGTTCCAATCCTTTGCTTCTCGTTGAGGGCTGTAGACAAAATAGGGTACGACCACTTCCTACTCTATTGACATTAGCTTGAAAACAGATCTATCACTGAGTGATAAGTTCATGCAGCATCAAACACAAACTAGAAAGAAACAGGCCAAGCGTGTCATATTAATGAGAATAACGACATCAGTACTTACAATCGTAGATGCGAATGCGGCAGCTTCGTCAGGTCCTCTTCGTCTAACCCTTGTCTGAAAGCTCCACAATCTAGATGGCAGCAGCTGCACTGATGGCTCTTCTCTAGCTGACTGCAGATTTCCTCCAAGATCATAAGTTTCACACATATAATTCTTCCCCCTCTCTTCACCATTAGAGCTTGTTTATATAGGTTGGGAAGAGGCTAACCACTCAAGTTATGTTTAGAACCAGTTAGGAACCTCCTCCTTGGTTGAGAGATCTTTTGACAAAACCAAGAATTCGAGCTCAACTGCCTCCTAAACTCGAATGATTCTCCCCTTATTCTTCTCACCGGGCTTAACATTTCACCCAGAATAGGGAGCGCTCCTTTAATAAGGTCACATAGTGCTATAACGCTCCCAGAAAGGTCCAGAGAAGCGCCAGCGCTCCAAATTTGGATAACGCTCCTGCAAAGGGGTGGAAGAGCGCTATAACGCCCCTCAACCATGGTGGAAGGGCGCCAGTGCTCCTCAGGTAGTGTTAGAGGAGCGTTCCCCTTCCAAAACCTTGATTATGAAGCCTTCTAAGGTGTCAAGAGATGTTTGACTTCAGTAGACCCATTTCCTCCCTTCAAACTGAGTAAATGAGATGTTTCAAGTGCCTCTATGATGTCGTCATTGAGGTAACATGATCCAACAGTATTTACGACACCCTTATGACCAACTTGCGACATTTGCACAAGTTGTGCAGGAGTTGCGACACTTGCGACAAGTGAGAGGTATGTGCGACACTTATCCAGTTGAGTGATTTGGATGTGTAACAAAATGCCCCCCAAAGTATGAAGTTAGAAGATGCGGACTGATGACTAAAGTAATTTGTAGACGTTCAAGCAAGGGTTTAGACTCGGAGAACCTGACGGAAGCTGCACACAAACATCCAACCAATATCATGACATATTTCAAAACCCAAGGCAGGCATACCTATGCTTGGGAGATCAAGACTTGCAAGATATGGCCGCCATAAAATACACTGCGGATCCATAATCGTATTGACAACAATGGGTATAGCCACCGAAAATACATTGTGGATCTATACTCTAATGACATGAACTGATCGTAGCCACGAGAAATACACAGTGGATCTACGAGATGATAAGACATAGCCACGACCAATACAATGTGGATCTATGTAACAATGTATGTGACATTCGTCCAATAGAGTCCCTTCGCAACCTGGGTGGAGCATTCATCAAAGTGGTGGTTCAACCCAGGGTCTTCATAGTAATCCCAACATGGTACGAATCTGACCATGCGAATAGATGTTTTGGCGTCGAACATGGCAGAAACCACCTGATTACCGGCCAATGAGGTAGACCGTTAACAAGTGCGAGGGAGATCACCGTTAATGTCGATGATTCCCAAGGTACCCTAGTACATCCCAGCAAGTGTGAATAGATGAGCTGAGGTCGAACACTCATGGGATCGTTCGATCAGGAGTCAATGGTGTAAACCCACTGTCGAACGTGAGGAGGCCTGCCATTGAGGCATGCAGGTCCCAAAGTACTAACTGGTTTCTAAGTCTGATCCCCGGATGATGTGTTGGAGTCGACAGGGATAGACTCGTCGAGGGAGGGCCTTGATGTATCCCCCATCAACGACGCGAAACAGATGCAGAGATGTAAGTGGTAGATCAAACGGACATGGACTAGCATGGGTTTTGAAGCAAGATATTGGGGATGGTTGACTCTTGAGGCGGATACTTCCCTTGAACACTGAGGCACAACAGTGAAACATAACATGGACCAAAAACGTACAATGGATATTGCGACTTACGTCGGGTGACCCAAAGGAGTGAAAGGAGACTCAGAGATTGGCTCAGTGCAGAGGTTCAACAGTTTATGATATGGGCAAACTGACCAAGTGCCGTGTTCAAGGGCGACTCTAAGAAGTGCTAGGAGGTTTTCTCAAGAGACTGCTTGGCTTGTTCCTTTCAATTTTTCCCCCATCCAGATAGATGAGTGCCTCTTTTTCTTTTAACGAGGTCGAGGAGGATAACACATGCTCGATATAACTCACCTTCGGTAAGTTCCTCTTCCTTTGTTTAACGAACCGGAAGAAGTAAGGGTTCGGTCCCATATGGGTCTGTCTATGTATGCTTTAACGATTCCAAGGACAGAAAACTCGAAGGTTTTTCGGGATTATAGAGTTTGGAAAAACGCTTAAAAGAGAACTCTCTCAGTACCTTTTTTGTCTAGTAGTCGATCGAGACCGAAAAAGGGGTAAACTATCGCTCGAAGGACGCTCTTTCTTACCGTTTAACGAGCGTGAAAGAAAGCAAGATCGCTCGACAATCTTTTCATATTTAGAGAGTCTGAAAAGGGTTTAAAGTAGACTCCAGGGGGGCTCCTTTTTCGGGTGATGTATTCGTACGGGTCCGAAAAAGTGATAAAAGTTTACCCAGTTACGTTCTCATATTATCGGGTTTGAGAACGAACTAAGACTGTGCCCATAAATTTGACAAGGTGATCAATTTATTAGAACCGCCAAGAATCCTGTAATGTCAGAAACTTCAAACCGGACATTAGCGAGATCATTTTTACCAGCAGGGAAACCCAAAATGACTATAGTCTATGAAAAATGAAATTTTAATAAATATAGATTGACTCAAAAACTTCATTTACCATTTCATTCACAAAGATTTGTGGAGCATTGGAGCATCTCAATTGGAGCCAAATTTGTTCTTCTCGCTGCGGAGGCTACGGTCAACTGTTTTGCACGCCGTTTGAACCCGGTAGGTCCTCGTTCACTGCTCTTTCATTTGTATGGTTCCAATTTGATTTAAATAGCATAATTATTTTAAAACATGATGCCCTAGGTCGACCATCTTGGACCAAATCGGCCTCTTCATAGAAGTTAATAAAATGGGAGAAATTACTCACGAATTAGCATTGGGAAATGATGGTTAGGATACTTGGACCTTAACCATAGGTTAGATCGATTGTTTTATCCCAAAAATTCGATGAAAACTCCCCCATGGACCCACGTATCTCCTCAAAAACGTTTTTCGATTTTGTCACGTTTTAATCATTGCTTGATGGATGTTTGAGGACGTGGTAGTCTAAAATGGTGATTAGTCACTTTTTGATATCATGGGTATTCGTTTTCATGCTCTAAAATGCTTTTTGAATTTTTTGCCGAAATGTTAAAAACGTGGGGAATGATGTGGATTTTTAATTTTTGTTTTGTAGACATATTCGGCGACCATGATCGAGTGGAAAGAGCGGGAACATGAAATGGATGACATAGCTGCTCTACGAAGCCCCCGGACGCGGGCCGCTTTGAGGTCCTGTGGGTTACTCAAGTTCTTCAAGCTGCAGAAAATGAAGAGTGAAGTTTTATTGCTTGAGCATATCATTGGCCTCTGGGACATTGATGAGCAGGGATTCTGTATCGGTACGCAGCTTCTGAATATCGAGTTGGAAGACGTGTATTTTTTGACCGGCCTCTCGAAAAGAGGGGTTCCTATAGCTTTCACTGGGCAAAGAGCATTGCCAGAGCAGGTAGACGTGTATTTGGCACGTCATTGTGTTCCGGGGGCGAGATTGGTGGGGGATCGGATTCCCATCAAGGACGTCCGTGACTTGTCTCTTCAATCTATTTTGTTCGCTATCACTAGTGCGACTGGTAGCACTAGCGCCCATCTGGCTTCGAGGTCACAGGTAGCTTATGGCGCCCAATGTTTGGAGCCTACACTATTCAATTGGAGTGCGGCGTTCCTTCGCAATGTGAAGGAACAAATCTCTCGGTGCAGGAACGGACAAAAGCAATTTGGCTACGGTTCTTTCTTAGTCTCGTTTTTCATGGAGCGCATCCCTCAGATGCAACCTCAGATCGCATTGGCGGTTCGACCAGTAGATGAGCCTCGGATGGAGAGGTGGACTAGCTTGTCCCCGAGGTTGGTTTCAGAATCAGAGTTCCGTTTTACCGGTGATTTCTTTGCCTGGTTGAGGCGGCAGGTCCTTTGGATTGAGGACTTCCCTTATGCGGATGTGGACTTCCGCCGGAGCATGGATTTGATCCTTCCTGAAGGAGAGGATTGGGATGAGTCGGGTAAGAGACCAAGTCATATCTTGTCGCCAGTTTCTTTTTGATGTTTTTGATTATATATATATTTTTGGTATGTAAGAGCGACTAACAGATGTTTTTACTTCTGATGTGCAGACAAGGGAGCAGCGCGCCCGGTGGACTTACCAGTGCCAGAACGTCGCGGTGGAGTTCCAGTTGCAGCAGATCCGGTAGTCCCGGTAGCGGGCCTTCGGGAGGTTGAGAGGAACCTTCAGGGGCTCACGATGGGTATCCCTCCTCTTCGAAGGGGGGACGTGCCTCTGCATTTGCAGCGACATACTGTAGGGGTGCCGGAGAATGTCAATTCTCTGTTGAGGCGCGTAGTGTGCGCAGTGGTGTACTACACTCAGCACCATGTGGCACGGGGATATTAGAGTTCTCTGTGTGGCATGTTTTTTGTACCTTGTCTGGCGAAGTTGTATGGGTGGATGAGCCCAATATTTTGTACTCTTACAGACTTTTTGATGTAATGTAAACATTTCAGTCACGCCATATATATATATATACAGTCTCGAGTTTTACGATGCCGATGGTTTATACATGATGATGTTGTGGTGTGTTTTCAATTTACATGTAATGTACAGTTTTTTCTTTTCCTTGCATCTTATCTATGGGCTAAGTATCTATCCATGATGTAATTGGCTAATGAATCTAAAACACTATTAAGTTCTCTTGGGATGTGTCTATACTCGATGTAATCGAACATTCGCTCGAGACGACGAACTTGCAAGTGTAACCGTAGCAGGATAGGATTACGGATAGCATAGATGCGGTTGAGTTGATAAACCACGAGTTGGGAGTCTAAGTAAATGATGATGCGAGAGATACTTAGAGAGGAGGCCTGGGTTAATAGTCCAATGACAGCGTGATATTCTGCCATATTGTTGGTTGCTGGTCCTAAACAGATGCCTCCTGAACTCACCACCTCGTCAAACTGATAAATGACCCAGGCTGCTGAAGCAATATTCCGGGTATGTCGGCTAGCGCCATCCGCGAACCCAAAAAAGATAGGAAAAGCAGACGTCATCTGCGCATGAAAACACAGGCACAGTCGTGAGTGGCAAACAGTAAAGGCTCGAATCACGCGAAAGAAAAGGCACACCAAACTTAAAATACAATAATGTACAAAGTACTGATGCTAGGTGATCTAAGCGTAGTACTTCTTAAGGTAAAGCCCGTTTCGGGGCTCTCCTAGGGAAATTCCATCATAATCTGCTAGTTCGTAGGCACCTCTGTGTAAAACTCGTTTCACGATGTAAGGACCGTGCCACATAGGTTCTAACTTTCCTATTCCCAATTTATCATGTGCTTGGTCATAAACGAGGACTAAGTCACCTTCTGCAAAGGCTCGAGGTTGGACGGATTTGTCATATTGACTTTTGATTCATTTCTGATGTGCCTCATTGATGAGGGCAGCATCACGCCGTGTTTCGTCCAGTTTGGATAGGTACAAGAATCGTTCTTCTTCCGCAGAAGTATGGGGTAGGAGTTCTACTTTCAATTTTAGTGACAGAATTTCGCACTCGATGGGTAGTACGGCTTCAATGCCATAGACTAGCTGGAAAGGAGTGAATCCAGTTGAGGTTTTCGCCGACGTGCGATAGGCCCAGAGAGCGGAGAACAGTTGTAAATGCCACGATGTCTTGTTTTCCCCCACCATGCGTTGGATCATGGTTTTTAGGACTTTGTTAATAGCTTCAACTTGTCCATTTTCTTGAGGGTAATAAGGGGATGAGTTTTCATGACGAAAACCCAATTTAACGTGTAATTCGCTCATCATCTGGTTCTTAAAGTGTGCACCATGGTCGGTGACAATGGCATGTGGTACTCCGAAACGAGTAATGATGTGGTTAAAAAGGAAAAGGGCTACGGTGCGGCCATCGTTCAGAAAGGTAGGCATAGCCTCAGCCCATTTTGTGAAATAGTCGACAGCGACGATGATATAACTGTGCCCCCCGGCTGAGGTAGGCTTACACTGCATGAAATCGATTCCCCATTTTGAGAAGGGGTCGATGGCGATAATAGGGTGCAGCGCAGTAGGGTGGGTTCGTGCCTTCTTATTGAAGATTTGGCAGGGTGGGCATTTTTTGACAGCCTCGATGCAATCTTTAAAGATAGAGGGCCAAAAGTAGCCGGCACGTAGGATTTTTTGGGCTGTGTCCATCCCGGAAAGGTGACCGCCACAAGTGCCAAGATGACAATCGTTCAGGACACGTTCAGCCTCTTCGTGAATTAGACATCGCCGAAGAATGGTGTCAATACCACGGTGATATAAAGTGTCGCCGAGGATAAGGTAACGGCGAGCGTGGTGACGTATACGTCGGCGCTCTTCGCGAGAGATGTTCAGCTGAAAGCGTTGGGTTTGAAGGTAAAGGAGAATGTCTCCATACCAAGGGTCAGAGGTGCAGATGAGAAAGAGAGACTCATCGGGAAGGGGGTCTCTAGGTTCATTGTTTTCATCGGCACTTGGGAGAGCACAGATGAGCTCGGCAAACACCAGGGATTTTTTGGCTTTGGCCTTGGTAAACTCAAGATCGAATTCCTGAAGGATCACGATCCATTTTGAATACTTTCCCCCAAGTACTTGGCGTGTCAAGACGTGGTACATGGGGTTAGAGTTTGCAATGACCGTGGTGGTGCGTAATAAGATGTAGTGGTGGAAGCGTTGGACAGCAATGACAGCTGCCATAGCCAGTTTCTCGACATGGGAGTATCTGAGTTCGGGTCCAGATAAACTCTTGCTCAGATAGTAAATGACGTGTTCTTCGTCGTTAGAGTCTTCTTGAACTAACACCATCGCAATGGTGGAAGTAGAAGCGGCTAAGTAAAGGAGATAATCCTTTGTGTAATCGGGGGGATGTAACAAAGGAGCGTGGGTCAAAGCGTGCTTGAGAGCGTTGAATGATCGTTGGGCAGTGTTATCCCAGATGAAAGGGACATTTTTCTGCAGTAGTCGCATAAATCCTTTAGTGATCTCAGCGTAATTACAGATGAAACGGCGGAGGAAGTTCGCTTTGCCTTGCAAACTTTGAAGTTGGGTCAAGTTTTTGGGTGGGGGTAAGGCTAGAATGGCCTGGATTTTCATGGGATCCACCCTGATTCCGTCTTTGGAGACGATGAAGCCAAGGAGTCGATCGGATTCGACCACAAAGATGCATTTGTGCGGGTTCAATCGGATACGATAGAAACGACATCGAAGAAAAATTGCCCGCAGGTGATCAAGGTGATCAAGTCGATTGGATGAATGGGCGGGTAAATCATCGAGGTAGGGTTCTGCGATGTGCTTGATGTCGTGGAAAGCGTACGACATGGCTTGCTGGAAAGTGGCACCAGCGTTTTTAAGGCCAAAAGGTAGCTTTCGGTATGCAAAAGTTCCCCAAGGGCAGATGAAGGTTGTCTTATGTTGATCAGCAGGTAAGATTTCAATCTGGTTGTATCCAGAAAATCCGTCCATGAAAGAGAAGACCACGCTCCCCGCGCAATTATCGATGATTTGATCGATAAAGGGTGTGGGGTAGTTGTCTTTGGGACAAGCTTTGTTCAGATCGCGATAATCTACGCAGACACAGATGGTTCCTTGTTTTTTGGCCACTGGAACGAGGTTAGAGACCCATTCCGTTAAGGGGACAAGGTAGATAAAGCCAGATTTTAGAAGTTTTTCAACTTCTGCCTTTATGGCTGCCAGTTTTTTGGGATGAACCGGACGGAGTTTCTGTCGAACCGGTTTTGCGTCAGGGTAGGTTTTGATTTCATGTATGACGATAGAGGGGTCAATCCCTGGCATTTCTTCATAGCTCCATGCGAAGACATCGCGGAATTCTTGGAACAAAGCGGTGTAAGAAGCCACTTCGTCCGGTGTGCAATTAGCACCAAGATTGATGTTTTCCACGACACCTTCTTTGACTGAAATGTCGATTGTGATTGTGGGGGAGATGTTACCCATGTTTCCTTCAGAGAAGGTATCTTGAGTGAGGATAGGGAGTTGTGAAGCATTGGTAACATCGAGGGGAGAGACGGATTGTATGTCTCGCACGTCTTCCAAGATTGGAAGAAAAGAGGATCGATGGTGGTTGTCATCCCAGGGCAGATTGTCAATGCTAAGCATTTCCATGATAGATTCGTCCGAAGGAAAAATGTGGGAAATGTAATCGATGGCAGATGATAGGGAATTTAACCACGAGGGCAACGAGTAAGTATCGAGTGCCAATGAATGGGAAGTGTTCGAAGAGGGAGAGGTGGATTGAATGGCTACGTATGCGGCCTCGGCTGGGCTGAGTGGCATGGTGTCACTGAGTCCATCGAATTCCAAAGGACTAGGCACGATCCAGGGGTCAGATGATTCCAAGGATTGTTGGGGCCAAGTCAAGATCATATTGACGGTGGAAATATGGGATGCAGTGGGTGGAAGTGGTGTAGGGAAGGTACCCATGAGGCTAGAATATTTTAATAAGCCAACACCAACGCTTTCATACGTAACTGTGTGGTCTCCCAAAAAGGGAATGTTGTTGGTGGCAGGGATGCGTGCGTCAGGTGTACAAAAGTCAAGTTGATTGATGGTGACAATTTTGCCTTGATGGGGTAATTGTACACATCGAAACACTGATGAAGCAATGACAGTCATAGCATAGAACCAACTTCTTCCGAGTAACAAATTATAATCGAGGGGGGCGTCGACCACTTCGACATCAATGGTAACGGTTTTGCCGCCTAATTGGACGGCGAGGGATTGCAGTAATCCGTGAGGATGGAAACCTCGTCCATCGAAAGCGTGTAACATCGTGGGGGATTTGTTGAGGGCAGTTGATTTCAAGCCCTTCCAATAGGATAGAGACATGACACAGGTAGAGGCTCCTTCATCGAGAATAGTTCGATGTATTTGTTGGTTATGAACGACAACATCGATTTGGAAAGCTAGCTGGTGGGAGAGTCACGGTCGATAATCGTCCAGATTAAACGTGATGTAGTTTGATGACTCGGGATCAAAAGCGCCAATGGCAGCTAAGAGCATCTTTCGTTGGGTAGGACAATGTTGTAACACTTCCAATGCAGACATGGCACACGGAGCTTGGGCCAAATCTTCTACGATGTTGTAGTTTTGGGCGGCTCGTGAGTTAGGATTGAAAGTGGATTTTCGAATGGTGCTCTTAGGAGGGCGTAGGATGGAGTCAAACGACGGTTTCTCGATCTGCAGTGGCCCGGATGGAGGGTTGACAGATGGGGGATTACCAGCGGGTGGTGAAGGATCCGGCGAAGAACTATCAGCAGTCTTCGACTTATCGGGTTTAACTGCTGTGTCGTATGTCATAGAACGAGTGGTGAGATTCACCCCGTTGAACATGTAAATGTGTGCGCTGGTCGATGTTTCATCATGGGGTTGGTTGGAACTGCCCCCGGGCGTGGGGGTTTGGGCAACCAAGGATTGTTGCTGCGGAAAAGGCTGAGTGAGCACAGCAGGTTGTGAATTTCCTTTGAAAATTTTAGCCACTTCATCGCGATGCGGGCAGTCTCGGGTGTAGTGATCGTCACCACAAATGAGACACGGGAATTTCATTTTTTGCTGTGGTCGTTTTCCGGCGGCGGGGGTTTGTGTCTGAGTTTTGGGTGCGTCGTTGTTATTATTCTTCTTTGTCTTGTTCCTCGCTTTCGTCTTGCCCCCGGGTTGCTGTGACGGGGTTGATTGGACCACGTTCACATCAGAGACTTGGGTTTGTGTAGGGGGGGTTGAAGAGGGTGTAGTCGTGCTGGGGGAAGCTGTTGAGGTGGGCCACTGAATTGTTCCAGTGGACTGAGTTGTAGATTGAGTTTTGACAGAGCCGATGACTCCATCTGCATGTGAGGAGTTCGATGGTTTGGATGGATCGTTACTGGGACGGGTAGCATTTGGTATCAACTCATACAGAGTACCAGATTGTGAATAGACTAAGTCTAGGTACTGGGCTCGAGTGATGGCTTCTTCCTCAGTGACAACGTCGCCCATGGCAACATCACGGGCGATCTGGGGTAGTAATGATTTTGTGAACCATTCTGCTAATAATTGGTCAGGGATGACCGCTTTGATTAGCCTTCGTCTTCTTCTCCATTCATGTATATGATCGGAGATGTGGATGGAAGTTTTCTGACGAAGGGCGGTCAATAGTTCAGTACCCGTTTCGTATCGGATGGGTAGTTGGAAGTGTGTGAGGAAGGACATAGCGAGAGAGTTGAAATCGTAGAAAGATGCACGTGGTAATTCAATATACCATTTGGCTGCGGAACCCGTAAGTGTTCGTTGGAAAAGACGTAAACGGATCGAATCGTCCATGAGGGAGTTTGATGAACACCACAAATGGAAGGTCATTACATGGTTGTTCGGGTCTTCTCCGGATTTTCCATCGAATTTCGGAATATCAGAAGGAAGTTTTGCTGGAATGGTTGGCCAACCAGAAGAATGATGAATGGGATCATTCGTTAACCGAGATAGATCTGGAAGATCTAGGGTGGCTAGGAAAGGTAGTTGTCGGTTAACCTGGGGGTAATGCTGGTGTGGCAAAGGGACACCAGTGGGGCCCAAAACTGGGTTATGCGGATAGTTATAACTCGTGGGCCCTCTCATGTTGGGTTGGTTTTGGCCAAGGTACAGAGGATTTGAAATGTTGTGAGTAGTTTGTGTGAGCGGAGGATGACCGGATGGGTTTTGAGGGTTGAGGGTTGGGTTGGGCATTTGTCCATAAGGAGGTTGTTGCGGAGTCTGCGAATTTTGTCCTGCCGGGAAGTGTGGATTTCCTTGGAAAGGGACGTTCCACGGATTAGATGTGGCAGGCACAGTTGGTCCTGTGGAGGCATGTGGGTTTCCTTGAAAAGGAATGTTCCACGGGTTGGGTGCCATGGACACAGGTTGTCCATGTGGTTGATGGTGGACTCCGATTTGAGGTTTCCCCCCAGCATGAGGGTGCCCTCTGAATGGAATTTGTCCTCCAGCGGGAGGGTGCCCCCCAGTTTGAGGTGAAGTTCCCTGGATTTGAGGGTCAGTCGTGAAAAGTTGACCAATGTTTCCGGTTGGGTTGGGACCACCAAGAACCGTCCCTCCGGGTTGTTGAATAGGCATAGAACTTCCCGGTGTGATTTGAGCATTGGTTTGGGCAGTAGTAGTGGCAGATGCGTTTAACGCCCTAAATCCAAAAGGGAGATTTGGTCTTGGTGTTACAGGTGTGCCAATCGGAGCTTGGGTGATTACCGGATTGCCGGCAGGAATGGTCGGGATGTGAGGGACTATTGTTGACTGGGCTGTTTGGAGAGGAATAGTAGGTCTAACAATCTGATCGACTGGGTGACTCGCGGCTTGGCCAGATGGTCCGCCTCTACCAGGGAGGTCATCAGGGTGGAACGGATGTCGAATGGATTCGAAATGTTCATAAAGATTTCGTCCTGATGGAGTCCTCCAAATGGAATGAGAGGTTGTGGGGCTGATACTTGTTGCAGTGCTAGGGCGAACGGGAGTCTCATATTCCTCACCAAAGATGGGTTGTGTGGATCCCATGTATGTTTCGGTAATGGGCCTCTCAGGTAATCGTGGGATTTCCTCGTTTATGACATTTCCGAGGGAGTCCAAACGAAGTAATAATGGTTCGAGAGGGATCGCCGAGGCGGGACCTGTGGTTGTGACAGAAGTGTCTTCCCGGGGAATTGTAGTGTTTTGAACCTCGCTCTGTTGAGGAGATTGTTCCGTAGAATGTGTGGGTAAAGGGATGTCTCCTTCCATATTTTCTGGAGGGAGTCCTTGTAGCCTCCGTGAGCGTCGTGGGGAATCAATGTTGGCAGAGAAAAAGATTCGACGAAAGAGATCTATGGCCAACTAGCAAAAAAGAGACAGCACTCGCTAAAAGAATCTAAGAATCATAACCAAGCAAACAGGACCTTCTTTTGATGACCATACTAGTTGGTGATGAAATCCAACGTCGCGTGATCAAGTCCAGAAGGGGTGGGGCTAGGGTGGAACAGTTACAATGGTGACCTGCTTAACGGACTTACGCCTTGGTGCAAGCTTCCACGCACGTAATTGTGGATTTACCCTCCAAGGAGCCCGAGTGAGTTTGACCAATGTCTGTTCCAGGTGCAGTGAGAATTCCCGTCACCGTCACCTTATGTAAGAACCTAAAAGATTATGGCCACTATGGTTACCAATTCGCAGTCAGCCCCTGGGCGGGAACAGTTGACAGTTCGATCCGAACGTACGGGCAGGGTATCAAGCCTGAAATCAACTAAGAAGCTTCCACGCAAGTAATTCTGTTGGTGGAGGATTCTAGTAAAGAAAATGTTCTAAGTAAATTTTTAATTAGCGTTGATTTTAGTGGCTGTTCTTTACGTAAAAAGGGTGCATGGAAGTGAAACGAATGGAATTAAGACTCGACCCCAAAGAATGCATCAAGTATGATAAGCAGTCATTTTCTTTTGATGAACATCTAGCTAAGGGAGAGAGAGAGTTCTTTCACTAACAAGCACGTCTACGGAATGTCTTCCAACAATTCTTTTCTCAATCAAATTCCAATGCAAATGCAAAACTTTTCTTAAGAAATGCTTCCTAATATTCTCAATCAAACATGCAGATATCTTTCTTGTTTGCGTATGAACGACGATTAATGCACTCACAATGCTGATCTTTTGCTAATTATTTTCTTGGTATGAATGAGAACCAAACTAGCAAAAGCGAACACACGCAAGCAATACACCCTTCGTAGTAATCGGAACGAAAAAGAGAACGAAAGAAAACAATCAAAGAGAAAATAAAAGCTAAAAAACCCAAAAAACAAAAAAAAACAAAGAATAAGGATCTTGACCCACAGCAGAGTGGGGGGTTCTATAGGTCTTTGATGACTCTCACCAAGGTTTTGTTCAACTGAATAGAGGAAAACAGAGCATAGATTTCAAGCTTTATCCAATCAAGAAATTTCAAAGACAAACGGTGAAGAAGGCCACAAGATCCGATCAACAAGATGCTTATCCTTCAGAAAGACTGATGTCAAGATTAAACAGGGAGAAAAATTGACTCATGAGGTCACTCAGCAGAAGAGCACAGAGGCAAAAAACCAAAAAAAATGCAAATTTGGAAGGTTTTTGGGCCAAAGGGGGCTGGCGCTCTGTTGCCAAGGGAAAAGAGCGTTATAGCGCTCTGTGTGGGGCTGCAAGAAGCGCTGGCGCTCTGGTGACACTAAGTCAAGGGCGCCAGGGTCTAAAAGTCCCAAAAATGTCAAGAAATTTCAAAAATTGCTATTTGAATTCGACAATAATGCTGAATGTGACAAGGTGAGGAGCTAATCAGCTCGTGAAACTAATCAAAAGAGGGGTGGACTAGGTCTGAAACAATCAAAGGGCAGAACAAGGTCAATGAGGAGAAAAATCAAAACAAGAGGCTTTGATTCAAAGGTATCTCCCCAGTGGAGTCGCCAGTTTCTGTTGTAGGAAAATCTGCCTGCGGACAAGTAGATCGACCTCTAGGGATTGACCTTGACCCTAGACAG
>CBVK0102998425.1:0-11854 GCA_900067695.1 Picea abies | reverse complement strand
TTGCGCTCCAATCCTTTGCTTCTCATTGAGGGCTGTAGACAAAACAGGGTACGACCACTTCCTACTCTATTGACATTAGCTTGAAAACAGATCTATCACTGAGTGATAAGTTCATGTAGCATCAAACACAAACTAGAAAGAAACAGGCCAAGCGTGTCATATTAATGAGAATAACGACAACAGTACTTACAATCGTAGATGCGAATGCGACAGCTTCGTCAGGTCCTCTTCGTCTAACGCTTGTCTGAAAGCTCCACAATCTGGATGGCAGCAGCTGCACTGATGGCTCTTCTCTAGCTGACTGCAGATTTCCTCCAAGATCATAAGTTTCACACATATAATTCTTCCTCCTCTCTTCACCATTAGAGCTTGTTTATATAGGTTGGGAAGAGGCTAACCACTCAAGTTATGTTTAGAACTAGTTAGGAACCTCCTCCTTGGTTGAGAGATCTTTTGACAAAACCAAGAATTCGAGCTCAACTGCCTCCTAAACTCGAATGATTCTCCCCTTATTCTTCTCACCGGGCTTAACAGTTCACCCAGAATAGGGAGCGCTCCTTTAATAAGGTCACAAAGTGCTATAACGCTCCTAGAAAGGTCCAGAGAAGCGCTAGCGCTCCAAAGTTGGATAACGCTCCTGCAAAGGGGTGGAAGAGCGCTATAACGCCCCTCAACCATGGTGGAAGGGCGCCAGCGCTCCTCAGGTAGTGTTAGAGGAGCATTCCCCTTCCAAAACCTTGATTATGAAGCCTTCTAAGGTGTCAAGAGATGTTTGACTTCAGTAGACCCATTTCCTCCCTTCAAACTGAGTAAATGAGATGTTTCAAGTGCCTCTGTGATGTCGTCATTGAGGTAACATGATCCAACAGTATTTACGACACCCTTATGACCAACTTGCGACATTTTCACAAGTTGTGCAGGAGTTGCGACACTTGCGACAAGTGAGAGGTATGTGCGACACTTATCCAGTTGAGTGATTTGGATGTGTAACAACTGCCTCTTAAACTTCCTGGTCACTACACGCTACTGAAACCACTACAGGATGCGGATATTCGCGCGCTGTAGAAGGTTAGGGCGCGGGTCACCCGTGGGCAGGGCTTCTGCAGGCTGCGGGTACCTCTATGTGTCCCGAAAAGAAATGTCGAGCATCAATCAAGGAAAACTGGTATTGATAACCAGGTTCGCTGCTAGCTTTCGACTTAATAGAAAACAAAAAAAAACAACAAAGAAACTGAAACTTAATTCTTTGAACAACCAAATAGATCTTTAACCAATTCCGGAAACCCTAAGAGTAAGATGCTCCCCAGTGGAGTCGCCAATTCTGTTGTGGGGTAATCTACCCTACGGACCAATAATCTAGGGCTCTAAGCTTATACGCAGATCATGACCCTTAATATTTAACTTTTAACCTTCTACCCAAAATCTCAACCCCTTTTCTCAGACAAGCACGGGAAGAATGAACTAACCTTTTTTACCGAAGGTCGAAGTAGATCCTCCGTTGAGTTGTTGTCTCCTTGCTGCTGCTGCTCCTTCCACAAAGCTTTCCTGCAAATAAGACAAAAACATACATGCATGCTACTGATCTACTAGGGGGTTAGAGATAAAACATAAATCAGATAACATAGATGAGATTCATGTATTTCGGGACAAGAAAAGTATCTTTTTCATTAACATCAATACAAATCAACTTACAATGATTTCTGAGATCGGCCACCGTTCCTCGATCCTGATCCTGGGCTCCTCCTCTTCTTTCTGTCCTCCAACTGCTGCTGCATGAATTTCTCCTAAAGCTTGAGGCGAGGCTAAAGGGTTGGGGACAAAATTGACTTGGCAATTTGGCAGAGTTTCTTTGCTATGATTTTCCTCTTTTTGAATAGTACCCCTACCCCTCCTTTTATAGGCTAGAAGGAGCTAGGGTTTTAGGCGAACTCTCGGCCATGCATGGCGAAGAGTTCCAGTTAACAGAAAAAAAGCCTCGTGTCCCGGCGGAAACTTTCCTGATTTCTTGCTTTGTTAGGTACCCGCAGGCTGTTTTGGGTTAGCCCACGGATGCCCGTGTGTAGTAGAAGGACAACAAGCGGTTGCCCATGCCCAGTGAGAAGTTAGGGCGCAGTTTGCTTGTTTTAAGTGGTTTTTTGAGGATTTGTTCAGCATGGCTTTGGCTAGGAAGAGGCATGGGTAGGCCTGATGCCAGGTAAACCTGTATAGTGCATTTTAGGGTTATAACACTAAGTGGACAAAGTTAGTTAAGTGGACAAAGTGACTAAGTGGACAAAGTGGTTAAGTGGAAAAATTGGCTAAGTGGACAAAGTGGTTAAGTGGACAAAATGAATAAGTGGACAAAGTGGTTAAGTGGATACTTCTAGTGGAAGCTACTTGGAGAGTATAAATAAGAGAGCAAGGGTCTCCCATTAGCACCTATTGAAAATATTGAATATCTACAAGTGACTAAGGTAACCAAAGGAGATATAATGATAATTTCATAGGGAAGGTGAAGTAAATAAGGCCGAATTTCAAGGGAGGATAAAGCCTTTTGATGATGCTTTCTAAGGTATGTTATTTAAAGGTCATCTCACCATTTTTGCAATAATTTTTTTTCTAGAATGATTTCGATAGAGAAATATGGAGAATGTTGAGAAAACATATCCAAGTAACTATGATAAAAATTTTAGCTTGTGGGCCGTTGTAGTTTGCGAGTTACACTCTGTGGAAGATAGGGTTTGTGGCTAGTCCTGAAACTAGTCTAAAACAGGTGTTCCGGGTAAAAACGTCATAAATTCTTCATAACAGATCCAAATTCATTGATACCAAATGAATTGGTTAGAGTAAAGTATGCAGTATGTTTTTTTTACCATTTTTAGATCCATACAGAAAATATTCCATGCATGGAATTCTCTACAAATTCACTCTCTAGAATCAACCAAAATTCATCAAGGTCTTCCATTTTTTCTATAACTCCTTTTCTGGGAGGTTCCAAGTAGTGAAACCTAGAGAATTTGTAGAGGAGACATTGAAGAATATTGCATATAATTTTCATACCTTTATGCATTACAGATACATAGTTATTCTTGTTGCAAGTTAGGGTTGTTGAGTAATCCAAAATTAGTCATGTGAGACTAAAGTAAAGTTTGATGAAAATGTTAGTCTCTTGTTGTTGAAGTTAAGGAAGGTTTATAGGTATGTGATCAAATACACTAGGTTTGTTACAGAGTTACCTTTATGTTTATATTCATGTTTTGATGGTTACATTTGGTCATGACATGGTACATGCCTAAGGCTACATAAAAATGAGGTTTGGCACATGGTTTTATGTAAGGGTTTATGGTATTTGGCTTATGGATTTGTGATGTATTTCTAGAGGAATATGTCCTGATGTATGTTTTGCTATATGGTTGAGGTATATGTTGAGTTCATGGATGAGATACTTAGCTGATGAATTGGAATATACATGAGGTGTATGGTATGGTGATGTTGGTACATCTTGATGAGGTATACCTTGGATTGTTATTGATACATGATTTGTACATGCTTGGTACATTGTTAGAGGCATATGTTGGTAAACCTGTTGGAAATATTTGTAGTGACCTTGGCACATGGTTTATGGGTTATGTGTCATATATATATTGGCATTGGTGATGGTTGTGAGGTGTTGTGATGTGCATGGTTGATGCACTTGTCATGGTGCAAGTTGGACTAGTTGTTGATGTATAGATTGTTTAAGTGATATTCTTTTGATATTGGGTATGATATCTATGTTATCATATCTGATATATTGAGGAGGGTATTGGTACATATTGGTGGTGTATTTGGTATACGTTGGTACAGGTTGATTATAGGTTATTGGTACAAATTGGTATAGGTTGATTTTAGGTTATTGGTATAGGTTGTTGGTACAGGTTGTGAAATGTTATTGGCACATATTGGTACATTTTTATAGTGATATATCTCACAATGATAATGTGGTAGTGGTTTCATCATTTATTTGACACTTATATTTCAGGGCGGTTGGAGAGGGCAAGGAAACAGTGTTGTAGCCTCCTTCCAGTTGATGCTGGAGAATCAGGGAGTTAGAGCTTCCTTCATGTTGGAGCCTAAGAACTAGGTGGTTGGATCCACCTTTCAGTTGGATCCGAAGAACCAGGGATTTGGAGCTTCCTTCAGGTTGTAGCCTAAGAATTAGGGGGTTGGAGCTAAAGAATTGGATGGATGTAGCCACCTTACGGTTGGAGCCAAAGAACACTAGGGGTAGGATCCTTCTTCTGGTTGGGGCCAGATAATTGGAAGTTGGTGTTTCCTTGAATGTAATTCTTAACATATAAGAAAATAATTCAGTGGTTTTTCCCCGCATTGGTTTTCCACGTAAATATTGGTGTAGTGTGCATTGTGTGGATGTGTTTGTTAATGTTTATTATGAACCGATTGATGTTAATGTTTATGATAGAGTAATATATTGATCATAAACAAATAAACATGGTTTAATAATTTAAAGAAATATAAATTTTGGTTTAAAGGTTAAAAGAAGTACAAATTGTTCATTACTGATTCATCCCTCCCCCCCCTGCCCCACCCCCTCTCAGTAATCCAACAATCCTTGAGATGAAGTTGAATGGTATTTGTTAAAATGTTCTCAAGGATTTTATTTGTCCCTCTCACCTTCCCATTGGCCCGTGGATGATATGGCATGGATATCCTATGCTTTATATGGTAGAGATATATCATGGTTCTGATCTTCTTGGAGGTAAATTGAGCTTCCCCATGTGTAATGATCTCTCTCAGTATCCCATACCTGATGAATATTTCTCTATGGATAAATTCTTCCACAACTTGTTATGTTGTTGCTGGGAGGGCCTTTGATTCCATCCACTTTGTAATGTAATATATGAAAACCATGATGTAGGATTTTTGTCGAGATGAAGGGTTAATAGGTCCTATGAAATCAAGGTCCCATTCCTCAAATGGATCCACTACCAATTGTGTCTGTAGAGGCAAGGGCCCATTTCTCAAATGACACCACTACCAATTGTGTCTGTAGAGGCATTTTGTCTAACTGAACTGGGCATCCCATCCTTTGGAAATTGTCACACCTTTTTACATACTCCTTGTCATTGTGGAATATAATGGGCCAAAAATACCCAAGGTGAAGTAATTTATATCCTATCCTCTTATCCGTGAACTTTCTTTGCAGGGTTTATCATGACACACCCTCAGGATATCATAAATATATTCTTCCCTTACACAACATCGGATGACGATATCTAATCCTATGTAGAAGAGACATCCTTCAATTCAGGAATACCTACAACTTTTCTTGGTGACCCTCTGTTGTTCCTTTGGTGATAGGTGTGATGGTAATTTTCTTGTAGCTAAGTAATTAGCAACATCTACAAAGCACAGTGAGTTAGTAGACATTGAAAAAATATGCTCATTAGGAAAAGTGTCCTCGATTTGGGGTGCATTCCCATCATTGACAAGATGGGAAAGAAAGTCAACAACAACGTTATATTTACCTGGTTTTTCAATGATGGTAATATCAAAATCTTGTAATAGTAGTAACCATATGGGCACCCTGTCATGAGTGATAGGTTTATTCATAAAATATCTTATCGCAACATGATCAATGTGTAGGATTACAGAATATCCAATTAGGTAATTATGAAACTTATTTATAACATGCATGACAACCAAAAAATATATTTATGTAACTATATAATTCAACTCAGTAGGTGTGATATTCTTACTGATAAAGTATATTGAATATGGCTTACGTGATTCTTCTTGTTGTCTAAGAATAGCTCCAATGGTAGTGTCTGATGCATCCTTGGATATGTGAAATGGTAAGGACCAATCAGGTCCCCTTAAGATATGTGTTGTTTTCAATTTCTCCTTTAGTTCTTCAAAAGTTCTGTAGAACCTGTTATTTGGATTGAATTAAGCCTCCTTTGAGAGTAATAAGAATAAGGGGCATGCAATTAAAAAAAACAAAAACCATAAAGTGTCTATAATATCTGACCTTCCTAGAAAAATTCTTACCTCTTTTTGTGTTTCTAGGGGAGGAAGATTAAGTATTACCTCTATCTTTGTTGGATCGAATCGTATACCCATTGGATAGATGTGATTCCCTAGGACAATACCTTATGTTAACATCATGGCACATTTTTCATTGCTTAGAGTGATTTTGGACTCCACACTTCTCTTAAGTACTTTCTCTTAAGTGAATGAGATCTGATATGAAGGTGTCACTGTATGTCGTGAAATCTCCCATGTACACTTCTATGCATTCATGAATGAGATAAAAAAATATACCAAGAACTTCCCTTTGAAAGGTAGCTAGAGCATTGCAAAGTATGAATGGTAACACACTATATGAAAATGTGCCCCATGGGTAAGTGAATGTGATATTCTCTTGATCCTCGAGTGCAATTTGAACTTGGTTGTACCCGCTAATCCCATCGAGGAAAGAGAACTATTTATTCCCGACCAATGTGGCAAACACTTGGTCAATAAAGGGTAGGAAAAATGGTATTTGTGTGTGGCTTTGTTTAGCTCCATATAGTCAACAAAAATTCTCCATTTATCATTCTTTTTGGGAACTATAACTATAGGCAAGATCTATTCACTGTCAAAGATAGGATAGATAAAATTTATGGAGAGTAGTTTCTATAGCTCTTCCTTAACTATCTCCTTCAATGTTGGGTTCATTTTGCGTTGAGGTTGGTGACTAGGTATAGATTGTTCTTTGATGTATGTATGGCATGTACACAAGTTTGGGTGGATTCCCTTCATATTTGTATATTCTCAAGTGAAAGCATTGCTATAATTTCTTAGGACCTTAATGAGTTATTTCTTTTGTGATTTAGACAACCCCTGGTTAATGTTCAAAAAATTTCCTAGGCTAATATCTATAGGCTCAGTTAGGGACTTAAGGATTTAAGTAGTGGGTGTCTCTTGTGGTATTAGTGGTGCATCAACCATGGAAAAAATTTCTTGAGCATGTATGCTCAGTATCTAATTAAGGTTATGTCAAGAATATGATAAGGCAAAAGCTATGAAATCATTGATGTCATCATCTTTTGTCTTCTCTCTGACAACAAGGTATTGGAATACTGAAAATACATGTTGGGAAACCTCCTCATATTCATCCTCCCTGTCATTCACCCAAATGGGTACTTCTAGGTTGACATTGGGCTTGGATGGGGGATACAAAGAGAGTTGTTTTGTCGAAATTCCATGAGAAATTGTCATCCTCCCAGATATACAACCTATATAGGCGTCAAAAGTTTCTATTCATGGTCATCTCATAATCAAGGGGTATCCACCCAAGGAATTCTTAGGTTTTAGGACCATAAAATCAACAGGATACTCCCAAGATTCCACCAAGATCACTACATATTCTAGGATACCCTCTATTTTTATAGTGGATTGGTCTACCAACTGCAATACCATTGGGGTTTCTTAAGGCATGCCAACCCTAAGGTTCTAATGGTTTCTCAATTCATGATGTTGATGGTGACCAATATGTCAATTCAATTATTAGGTATGGTGTTCATGTTGATCTGAAAGTCGACTATGGGACTTTCATGGTATGAATAATTAGTTATGGAAACCACGCTGAGCATTAAGTCTGCCAATTTTCCTATCACATGAATTGTCTGGGGATCTTTCCTTTTTCTACTTGGTCTTTGTAAGAATAATTCCCTAACATATTTTGAGTATATTAGGATGTGTTTAATAAATTGGAAGAGAGGTATGCAGATACATACATTCTTAAGTCCCCCTAGGAAGTTGAATTTCGATTGTGTAGGAGGTTTGTTGATATTTATTCTTTTTGGAAAAGGTGGGTTTTGTGTCTCTTTCTCATCCCGGTCTAAGTTGAAAGCAGTGGGTTGTTCGGTTGATGGATTTTTAGGTCAAGATTCTTCCTCATAGTATTATATAGTTATAGCCTAGGCTCATTTATTTATGGTTTTCTCGGATCTTAAGTGTATATCCCGACATTCCAGGGAAGAGATAGAGTAAGCAAGGTAAAATGGGAATCCAATAACATATGTTTGTTGTGTTGGTTTATTATTGGGGTTAGGGATACATTGTGTAGGGAGTTGTCATATTGGAGGAGGTTGGTTAGGTTGTTGGAGTTGAGGTGGAGGTTGTGAGTTGTATGTTGTTGTGGTAGTGACTTTTGAGGCCCCCCAAAAGGTGGGTTTCTCCACCCCTATTCCTAGGAATTTTTTTTGGGGTGATGGAGTCATCCATTGTGAGTTGATGGGATTAGATAGGTACCATTCTTGGGAAGGATATTGCATGGAGGTGTTAGTCCAATAAGAATTAAAATACTGATATTGGTCTGGAGATATACCTTTAGGTCAGGGTTTCCATGGCAATTTTTGTGTGATGAGACATAATTGATCGGACTCCCCACTTGCTTCCCGATAGACCACTTTTAAACCCGATAAGAAGGGACACTTACTAGAGGCATGTTATTATTAATAGATTCCACATATTTCAATTTAATCCAATGGAAATTATTTCAATGGATGTCCTTCTTTGCATTTTGGGCTAAAAATATGGCTAAGGCTGCTTCTTCCTCCTCCTGTTTCTTTTTCAATTCTAGAGTATCTAACTTGGAGCTTAAGGAGTTGAGTATATCTATTTTGAAATTATCCAGTATATTCCCAATAGCGGCCTATGTGAATCTCCCACTGGATGTCCTATTGATACTTGTCAGTGTGTCCCTTGACCCTTTTCCTAGACATGAAGTCCCTCTAGAGTATATTTGACACACCTTAAAGATATCTTCGTAAGGTTGTTGGTATATCACCATTGTTATCACAGGATTTGTAGTTGTGCAAAGCCCAACACAAGATCCTGAAATCTTGCGTAACTACAGGAAATCCTACCATTGTCACCTTAGTAAGAAATCCCCTCATTTTAGTGATGGAGGAGGTCCAACACAAGGGATTCTTCCTCAGTGACCTTAAGGGATCAAAGTAGCAAGTTTGTTATCCAAGTCTACCACCCCCTCTCTTGATAACCTAAGTCAAGGTCTAGGTCAAGGAGAATTAAGAGGTATAGAGGTGTTTGAGTACCTTCCCAGAACAAGAACACTTACAACATATACAATGATTTCCAAGTTAAAGCATGCAAATAATACCTCCTCAAGATACTATATAGTAAAAATCACTATGGATGTTATGAAATTGCAACAGTTTACAGTAGTACAACATCAATAGATAAATTATAACAACAACCAAAATTACACTCCATAATTGCAACAAGTCATTATGAAAATTTAGCATTTACTCAATAAAACATTATCCAATTGTTAGATGTAATTTTTGGGTATCTTTGAACACTATTAGAGTAATGTATGCAAGAAATTAGAGTATGCTAAGATGGTTGTAGAATTTTTTTTGCAAAAACAACAATCTTATTAGTCAAATAGCTTGAGTTAGAGTTACTAATGTTAGTAGGAAGTTTGAGAGAAGTGAAATGAAGAGTTTGTTGATCACTTTCACCATAAGAGAGATTGAAGATTAGTGCCTTTGAGGGATATGGAGTCTTTACAACAACAAATACAACTAACTTGTAACTTTATATAGATGTAACCAAGAGATAGGAATCAAGGGTGCTAGCACATTAGGGCCTTAGAGATTGAATCTTGAGGAGATAGATTTTCTAGGGTGCACGCACTTTTGGGCCGTAGAAACCTTTTCTTCCTTCTTGTAGCTTCACCCAGGTCAAGAATCAAGAGTCTAGGGCTAAAATCCTAAATTTATATCACTTTATGGCTTTATGATACTAACCCTAGCTAGGATTTCTTAACAACTTTTGGACAAAGTTATCCTTGTGAGAGGAGGAAGCACTTATGCTCCTCTCTTAGGGTTTTACCAATCAAGATTTCTAGCATGAACAAGTAAAATTACCATTAGCATGAAATAAATTTGCAGAAATTTCACTTACTTCATCAAGATACCATGAGAGTATACCCTAATTGCTACAATTCCATCCAAAAATAAAAAAAAGAATATCCATTACTTGACCTTCCAAAGATAGCGCATGAGTAGAAGAGGGAGATAACCCAAGATAAGGCCAAAATTTCAGACTTAGTTTCTCACAAATGGTGAGAAGATGTGATGATAAAATGAAATATCAAGGTGATCTATTTATATGGATCTACCTTGACCTATCTATCAACTTTAAATTGTCAAAAACAAAACATAAGAGGGTCAATCCTTTTAATTTTGCATTACAATATACACAAATAAAATTTTACATGAAATAAAACTCTAGAAGGGTGAGGTCATGCCATAAGAGGGTGATGTAGGCTCTCTATGTGCAATGTCAAACATGAGGAGGGAGATTTTGGGCCTCCAAAGGCCATGTTTCATGCCAAAGTGTCCATCCATGGTATCCTCCTCTCAAGCCACCACTACAACTATCTCATGCATCAAACCCTAGCCCTCCAAGGTGATGGAAAGGGATAAGAAGTGACATCTTAGGCCTACAAAGGAAAACGTTCAAATGGATAAGGGTTCAAACTCATCCTCTAATGATGCCAAGGTGCCTCTAAACGAAACATGTTGTATCCTATAGGTGTAACGCTCATCATCCATGGTCTTCCACATGCGGTTCCAACATCCATCTTGTGGGAAAGGGCCTACAAAGACAAACAAGTATGCCCTCCAAGGGTAAACAAGTCACAATTATCATGCCAAGAAATCCACATTTAATACAAGAACCACCCAAACATGTGCATCAACCCCCCCTTTTCAAACTAAACAAATGCCTAAAGGTGTTATAATTTTTTCCTAATTTCGGTATGGGAGGGGTGTCATGGTGCCCTATTGGGTAAGCCAATCCCCAATTCAAGGAATGTTTCCCAAGGAGACCTTATCTAGATCATGTGATGAGTATGAGGTGGGTTTGAGAAGACTTATGGGCATGGGATTTCTTGACATATCAAGGGTTCCTATTTTCTCATTTATGGGTTCCATTTTATAGGGTGTGTTGCGTCCCTCATTTTCAATGCAACCTTTTTCCAAGACCTTGCCTTTAGTTCATTATGGTCTAATTTTTTTTTTTTTGTAAATTCCATAATTATTCTATTAAAAATATAGTAAAAATACAAGAAAAAAAACAACGAAGAGCTATGGGGATATCAGTCTGAGAATTTTGACAGTGACGACCTAGAAAATGAGACTTGCCCAAGTTGGGAAAATAGGTTTAATGAAGCTTGAAAAGCATGTCTTCCCTTTGAAGAGAAACCAGGATCACAAAAAGAATTTAAAATATTTGACATTGTATTTGTTGTGATGAAAACATAGACTAAACTAGACTGTAAAAACTGAAAATAAACAAGATCTTGGGAATTAAACAAGATTTCCAGGAACATTTGGCGGGCCTTTCAGAGGGAGCTCTTCCACAATGGGGCAGCAACTGAAATCACTGTCATTGGAAGAGCTAGTGTTGTTTGAGCTTGATTCTTTGATTGGTGGACTGACGCTTTTGATGGAGGGAGTTGTTTACGCACTTTGATTTCTGGGATAAGCCTCTGCCATGGGATTTCCTTTGTTATTTGATGGAGTTGGGTTGTTGGGGCGCACCTCTAGATGAGGAGAATAGGCTATGGGGGAATGAGGTGAGCGAGGTGAGTTAGAAGGGATCTGGAAAAACACCCCCAAGAAGCTGAGGAGGGAGTGAAAAAGGAGGTTTTTCATGACCCAGTAGTTGTTGTGATGCATAGGGGTGTGCCATGTGGCCAGGAGAGAGATATTTAGCGCTTCCTCCCAATCGTCTAACAGTTTTTGAAGAGAATTTGGAACAATGTGGTCATAATCGTACGTGAGATCGGAAGAGC
>CBVK0102998366.1:0-19281 GCA_900067695.1 Picea abies | reverse complement strand
TTCTCTCAAAGTTGAATTCTTCTCCTCTTTTTCCATAGCTCGGATTTGGCTCATTTATAGCCTTCAAGTGGAACTAAAGGGTCAATTCAGAACATTTATAGTATATGGAAGGTCAAGGATCATGGATCTCGTGACATGGCATGGAAACACGACACCATTTTTTAATTTTGAGCACAAAATCCGATGTACGCAGGTTGTAGTGGTGCAACCTACGTATACACATGTTGTACAATAAGTAGGGTGCTTATATGTGGAAAAATAATGTTTTTAGCTCTGGGATTTGAAAAAAGAGACTTCAAGTCTACATAGAGAAATGGAATAAGGCCTTCTGAGAAAATTGCATAGGGTGAGGCAAATCTTGCTATAAAAACAATCTATCATAAACATAAAAGGGTAGAAGTGAAGGTTTTTCATGTGAGCAATAAATTTTTATGATACTAAAATCATCCATAGATTTGAAGCTTCCTTTTCTAGCCAATAAGGATGCATCCTCTAATGAAAAACTTGATGTATTAGGACCATAAATTAAAATTTTGAAAGAAGAAACAAAAGCATTGTGTACCTCATAAAAATTGTATTCAACTTTTTTCTTCCAACGTGCAAGGTACCACACTTGTACACGGTTAGTTTTATATTTCACATTTTTTTCCATGGGTTGGTCCTTAAACACGTGACAGTAAGTCACATCTAGAAGTATAATTCACTCAAAATAATCCTTGACCAGTCAAAAATGATGTTCTCGTGATTTCAAAAATACAATATATAAAGCAATCTTGGTGACAGTGGTTGTGCACTCTTGCCCGGTTATCCTGGAAAATAACCATGTCATTTATTTGTAGGGCTACTTCAGTGAACATACTTGAATATTGGACAAGTGTTTAGGAAAAATTGACAAATCTTCAAGGTATCTCTATAAAGTTTGGTTCCTCTATTTTTTGTCATAATAAATCCTTGGCTTTAGCATTTTTGAAAATTATGGTTGGTTCAAGGAGTTTGAACTTTCTTTTAAAAATAAAGGGGGCTAAAGAAATAAGCATTTCTCCTTCTAAATTAATTCCTTATCTTGTACCGCAAAATTAATTCCTTGAAGTCGTATACCTCTGGCACACACCCTGTTGATGTGATTTTGGATGTCTAGATCTTATTAAAAAATTTCTATGGGGGTGGTAATGTGGAATACCACTTGTAATCCTATGACCACTCAAATCCCTGATCTTCTCATCCAAAAATATTTATGGTGTCTCCACAAAATTGTTCTTTTTTTTAGTTGACATATTAGCCAATGTGACAGACTTAACAATAGTTTTTCAAGTTGTCGGTATCTAAAAACACTTGTTTTGTTTTAACACGTTCAAAATCTATTAATTAGATGATTTAAATGATAACTTGTATTAACATTTATAGAAGGTTTCCTTGAGAATATCGTTATTAATAATTTTATTAACCAATTATGAGTGGTATTAATTTCTAGAAAGAGTGATTTAATGTAGGTTTGGAAATGTGAATGGGAAAGGGTGTAAAGTGTTTTAGTGTCGCAGAGTAGAGGGTTCACGTGATGGAAGACAATCAGGAATATGGATGAGCGGGACGATGCGATAGTGGATGAGCGGGATGGTGGGATGGTGTGATAAAGTATGATCAAGATCATGAGACCATGGACGAGTGGGAAAATGAGGTGACAGAGTGAAAGGAATGGTGCTCCGCACCCACAGATGGATGTCTACATTCAACAAAATTTCTAAGTGTGAATAGTGCAGGATGGAGGTCGTGGAAGTTAAATAGAGTGTTATGTTGTTCGTGTAACTTTGGAGTAGTGATGTAATGTGTTAGGAACCTGTTGTGGTCTCTAAATCTTTCTTGTTTTAAAATTTTTCTAATTCTAGAAATGAACTATACAAGAAGGAATACAAAAGATTTGATCAACTATTTTTGGTCAACAACTACTCACAAAAAAATCACTAATATTCTAGATACTTTAAAAAACACAGAAGTTAATGAAAAAAATGATGGTTGAATGCTTGCTCTTGACCTACATTGGATGGAGGGGAGTTATTTTTTCCTACATCCATATCATATTGCAACTAGTGCACTACTTCCTCTTCCTTAAACTCTACTTGGATTGAGTTAATTGAAATTCTATGATTTGACATTGTAGAATGTGAATCTTTACCAAGGTTTACAACCATGTTCTATAACATGTTACATTCTTCTTCCAAAGTATCTATTTTTTTTTCTACTTGACCAAGATCCCCAATATTGTATCATTTTATGAGGTAAAAATATGTTCATTTTCATGCACATTAGAAGTTACTGAGAAGAAGGAGGATCTGTTACATTAGATTAAATATTCATGTCTATGTAGAGCCTGACGAATCTCTTGAGCTTCTCTATAGTCCATGCTTTATAAACTTAAAATAGAGATGTTTGTAGAGGGTGGAGTCAAAGTGGATCCACTATGACCAGGGAGAGTTATTTCACCATCAAAGATCTACCAACTCCTCAAATATATCAACACTATTGTCAAAACGCAACATTTACAAGATTTCCTAGTGCCAAAATTTATCCTTGAACAACCTTTTCCTAGACCCTTCAAGTTCTGTGAAATAAATGACTAGAAAATACCAGAAAGAAGAGTTTCAAGAAAGGAGACTAGAACATAATATATTATTGGAATACTGAGAGAGGGGGGGAGGGTGAATCAGTATGAGCACTTTTATTACGTTTAACCACAATAGGTATTTTCTTCAGCAGTATTCAATAGTTTATCATTAGCATTCAATATACCATCAACAATATAATCATTAGCAATATCACATCAATAATATCAGTTACACAATACACCAAAATTTACGTGGAAAACCAAATGGGAGAAAACCACATAATAATTTTCTTATATATCAAAAGAATACATTCATTGGAAGCACCAACTTCTCAATTCTCCAGCGACAACTGGAAGGAGGCTCCAACCCCCTATTCATAGGATCCAACCTGAAGGAAGCTACAACTCCCTTAATTCTCTGGCTCCAACCAGAAGGAGGCTACAACCCCCTGACTCTCAGGCTCCAACCTAAACGAAGCTCCAACTCCCTGTGTTCCCCAGCACCAACTAGAAGGAGGCTACAACCTCCTTTCCTTGCCTTGTCCTGCCACCCTGAAATATAAGTGTAAACCAACTGTCACTACCACAATTAGTGTTATTGTCATTGTCATGGCCAATGTCTTTTTCATTGTCACTATCTATATCATTATCACTGCCATTGTCACTTTATCCAATCTTTGTCACTACCTCATCAACCTGTAATTGATCATCAAACTGTATGTATGTGCACAACTAGAATCTGTACCATGCCATGCATCAATTGTATAGCAACATGTGCATCAATCATGTCCCATAAGATATACCAAATGTAGATACCATAACATCAACAATGAGTAGTCAATCATATATCAAACCATGTACCATGTACTAGATCATCAATCATGTATATAACATGTACCATATTCCATACTATCAAACATATATATACATGTACCATATCATCAAGGAATTTCCCTCAAGATACCAAACCATGCCCCTCATGCATATGCCACCATACAACAAGAGAATATCTCAACCATGTACTAACATCCCAAATATGTAAACCATAACAACCATTTCATATGTTAAACTCAATACAATGGAATACCTTAATCAAATGTGTCAAAACCTCATCAATATTCCAAGTATGCTTCAAGAATACACCATATCATAACCAAGCATTACCTTCAAAACAAGTACACAAACATACTAGTACCTATGTAGCTGACATGAAACACTAAAATTCTAACCTGTAAGATTCCTTTTGTCTTTAGGGACCTAGTACAAGTATCTCCCGCAAGCTTATCTTGTCCTCATGGGACTAAGACATCCTGTCATGCGGGGCCTCGCATGATGACTACTATGCAACCCACAGGGTCCTCATGGGACACTCTATACCTGACTCATGAGGGCCAGCCAAATTAGGGTTACATGAAAACCCTAGCACTTTACAGCTATGAAACTTTCTCTCTTTCCTCGCACTTCCTCCACTACCTCATACTTTCCATCAAATTCACCAATAGATCAAAATATTAGACCATAACATTCACAAGATAGATATTCAATGTGTGTGTGTGTGTGTGTGTGTGTGTGTATTTAAGATAGACTCCTTGAGGTGTATTTATAATTTTGCTCAATAACCTCTTTCCTTAATCTTAGGGCTTCTTGACTTTCTTGTTACAACCACTTTTCCCTTTCATTCATTGACTTGTAACCAACTAGGGGCTTCTTTCCCACTCTTCAGGGTTTCCAAATTCACAAGGCCATAACTCATCAACCATGAGGAATCACGTGGCATACCACCTATCACTGTAAACAACATGACAAGGACTATCCATCTATAATTGATTTAGTTTCATTTACATTGTCCTTTGTGTCTATATTATTCAATAAATGTCATGTACCAAAAACACACTATCGAGGCTTCTTCAAGGATTTACATCAATGACAACCAATATTTCAAAAATCTCCCCCTTTGGCATTGATGGAAACATTGATGGCATGGGAACACTCAAGTTCCTTCTCATTCTTCCCTATGACCATCACTCCCCTTGTATCCATGCATCTTCTCTTATCTCTCTTGTTCTTCATTATGTTTCCATGGGTTTGTTCTTTCCCCCTTTGACATCAATGGAAAAGGGTAACTCTCCTAGGGGTTTCTCCCTCTATCTACAAGCCTTTGCTTTCTCTTCCTGGTGCTTCCTTGTGTAACTCTATGATATATATGAAAAGCATTCAAAGAATTCTTTACTTGGACTCTTCATGTCTTTTGTGTCTCTCCCCATGTCTTTCTGTGTTTGAATTTATGTGGATCACTATGGGGTAGAAACTACTCCAAGTTTCTGATGAAGATACTCAAAATTTTCTCTTGAAAGAGGTTTGGTGAAGATATCTTCAATCTACTATTTTGTCCCAATGTACTCTAGCTTGATGTTTTTCTCTGTAGCATTTTCTCGTAGAAAGTGATACTTGATTGGAATGTGTTTCGTCTTGGAATACATCACTAGATTCTTGGATATATTGATATCGTTGGTGTTGTCACAAAATATTGAAATGGGATCATCATACTTCACTTATATATCTTGCAAGGTTTGCTTCATCTAGAGGACCTGAGTGCAACATCTTGTCACTGCAATGTATTATGCTTATGTTGTGGAAAACAATACTAATGATTGTTTCTTACTTAACCACGATATAGTACAACCTCCCAAGTATAAATTTATTCCACTCGTACTTCTTTTCTCATCAATGATACCTACCCAATCTGCATTTGTGTAGGCAACCAGAGATAGATAATTCCCTTTTGGATACCATAATCCATACTCTTTTGTACCTTTGAGGTATCTGAATATCCTCTTCATTGCCATAACATGTGATTCCTTTGGTGCTGCTTGAAACCTTGCAACCTGTCCAACTTCCTGCAAAACATCTAGTTTAGATCATGTCACATATAGTAACTTGTCGATCATCAATTTGTAGAGTCTTTGGTCTACATCCTTAGAATTGTCATCCTTACTTAAATTCCAATGGGTCTGCATAGGATTACTTACTGGTTTGCAATATTCCATTCCAAACTTCTTTAGAATTTCTATGATATACTTGTTTTGAGAGATAAAGATACCTTTGTCGTGTTGGCATATTTGTAATCCAAAAAAGAAGTCAACTCACCAAGCAAGGACATCAGAAACTTGTTTTTCATATCTTTGGAAAACTTCTGACTCATCCTATCATCATCACTTCCAAAGATAATGTCATCTACATAAACTTCAATTATCAATATACTGTATCGATCCACTTTTATGTAGAGATTGTTGTTTGCATTGTCGTTCCTGAATCCTTGTTGATGTAGATATATATCCAATCTTGAATACCATGCTCGTGGGGCCTAATTGAGTTCATATAATGCTTTCTTTAAATTGCAAACATAATCCTCCTTTTCTGATAACATTAGCCCTTCAGGTTGTTCGATTTATACTTCTTCTTCTTATTCTCCATTTAGGAAGGACAACTGTACATCCATCTGGTATACCTTGATTCTATTGGAATATGCATAACCTAAGATCAACCTGACTGCTTCCATCCTGGAAACTTCAACACAGAAGTCTCTTCAAAATCTATACCTTCAACTTGGGTATATGTGTTGCATACCAATATTTCCTTGTTTCTTGTGACCTGTCCATCCTCATTCAATTTGTTTATGAATACCTACTTTGTACCAATCACGTTTTTTTTCTTTAGCCTTGGAACTAGTTCCCATCTATCATTCTTCTCTATTTAATCCAATTCTTTATCCACAGATTTTACCCAATGTTCATCTTTATTGGCTTCTTCAAAATTCCTTGGTTCAATTGTGAACAATAGTGATAGATGCCTTTGTTTTGGTGAACGTATTCTTCTTATGGTTTCAACTCCTACATCTTTATTCCCAATAATTTGTTCTAGATATCCTACTGCTCATTTTCTTGCTCTGATTATGGCTGCTCTTCTTCTTCATTTGCTTCTTCATCTACTTCTTCTTTCAACTCTTCTTCATCATTTTGATCTTTTGGATATTTGCTTCCTTCTTTGATATTTCATCCATCTATATCATCAATCATTGCATTGATTCTTTCCACTATTTTGTTGAGTCTTAGATTGAAGCATTTGTATGTTTTGCTTGAGTACCCAACTAGTATGCCCTTATCAACTCGAGAGTCAAATTTTCCAAGATTTCCATCTTTTCTTTTGATATATAATTTTCTTCCAAACACTCTGAAATGATTCACATTTCCTGGTCTTCCTTTCCATAGCTCATAGGGAGTCTTATCATTGTTTTTTCTCAGCATTCCTTCGTTCAGGATATGAAATTTTGTATGTATTGCTTGTTCCCAAAATATGTCATGCAAATTGGAATCTTTCAACATGGTTATGGCCATTTCCTATATTGTTTTTTTCTTCCTTTCGACAACTCCATTTTTATAAGGAGTCTCGATTGTTGAGAACTATATTTTTATTCCATGTTCGCCACATAATTCCATGAATTCCTTTGATTTAAATTATCCACCATTGTCTAATCTTAAACACTTGATTTTCAGTTATGTCTCAGTTTCAACCATTTCTTTGTATATCTTGAAGTGTTCAAAGGCCCCTAACTTCTTCTTGAGAAAGCAAACTGCAATCATTCTTGTGCAGTCATCAACTAGTAGCATAAAGTACTATTCACCATTCAATCCCTTCGTTCTTGTTGGTCCACATAGACCAGTATGTACAATATCTAGTGGTATTGTCGTGGAGTACTCATTTGATTTGAACTTGGTCCTGGTCTTTTTTCCCTACAAACAATGCTTACATAGAGTATTTGTTGGCTTTGAAATCTCAAGAATTTCTCTTACTACTTCCTTCTTATTGATATTAACAATATTGTCAAAGTTCATGTGACCCATTCTTCTGTGCCACAACCAACTTTCATTTTTCTTTCCTAAACAACATATTTCCTTTCTAGTTTCATTTAGTACATATATGTTGTTCGTAGTTCTTATAGTTGTGGCCACCAACTCACATGATCCTTCTTTCCTTATCTCACATTTTTCTAAATCAAACAAAAGTTTGTGTCCTTGATCACACATTTGACTTATACTAAGCAGGTTGTGCTTCATATCTTCGACTAGTAGAACATTTTCTGTCTCGGCATCTTTACCTCCAATTTTGACTGTGCTTCTTCCTACAATTCTAGCTGAGTTTACATTCCCAAATGAAACTAATCCATCTCGTTCCTTTTTTATAGTTAGAAACCTATTCTTGTCACCTATCATATGCTTTGAACAACCACTGTGAACATACCACCCACTTTTCTTACGTTGAGCATGTAGAGAAAGTGTGCATTCTTCAGTGTTGAATTCATCCTACTTTCTTATGCATATCCTTTGTGTTTTTTGCTTATGAATGTTGATATTTTGTTTTGATTCTCTTGGAGGAATAGTCAATCTACAAGCCTTGGCCATGTCACCAAAATTATTGCATTTGTAGCATTCTACTTCATCACTCAATGATCCAAATCTATTGTAGTTTCTTCTCTATGTTTCATGAGGCCTTCTTGGATAACCATTACTTGTGTATTTTTCATAGTTTCTTATGTTATTGGCATAGGTTCTACAATTCACAACTTTGTGCTCAAAATTGTTACATGAATAAAATAAACCAAGAAATATAGTTTGATACCTGGGGGTGGAATATCTTTTGAATGGTGCTACTCTTTCGAATCCTTCTTCTTCTCAAGGTATTTCTATTGTTGGCTGCTGCTGATTCTGAATTCTGAATCTTCTAGGTCGTGCAGTGTCTCTATAATCTTCTTCTTGGATCTTCTTGCCTTATTATTTCTTAGGAGAACCCCTCACTATTTATGCATAGCTTCTTTGTTCTTCTTCTTTTTCTGTTGTCTTGGAGCCCAAGCCTTTCTCTATCTGCATCAGGTTGTATCCTAGACCAACCCTGTCATAGTATGGCCTTTGATTGCCAATGATTTGATCCATTATTTTGGTGCTATTATGTTTCACATATTTCTTATGAAGATCTTTTCTTAGAGTGACTATTTATGTTGCCAACCCTTAATCATATTCTCCTTTTCTTCCAACTAATTTCTGAGTTCTTCTTCAATTCTTTTGTCTTCTTCTACCTAGATTTTTAACTTCAAGATCATCTTCTTGACTTCTTCTGAGTTGGAATTTTGAGATCCTTCTTTCATCTTTAGTTCTGCCTTAAGTGACTTGTTTTTCTTTCTGTCATTCCTTAGATCTTCTAGGGTGTTCATTAGTTCTTCTCTGAGATAGACTTCGCCTTCTTCTTTGGAATCTTCTTCGAAATATTCTACGACCATGAAGAGTACTCTTTCTGAATCACTATCACTATCATCATCCTCGTATGATGAGGAGCTATCTTCCTTAGAGTAGAAACTATTCTTGAAGAATTTCCTTTTGTTTCTTCTCTTATCTACCTTTTGATTTTTCTTTTTCTTCTTAGGATCTCCTTCTTCATCATTGTCTTTATTCTTAGCATAAGGACATTTAGAAGCAAAATGACCAATACCGCCATAATTAAAACATTTCAAAGGAATCATACCTTTGTATTTGTCGGTTCCTCTTTTCAACGATCTCACAAAGTTATCCATTTCTTCATCTTCCTCTGACTCGTTTGAATCATTGTTGTAGCCACAACTTGGATTTGACTTTTTCTTATGTTTATTCTTCTTCTCTTCTTATATGCCTTGAACATTTCTTCCTTCGTGACTAGGTTCTCCTGATCTTTCCTCATTTCATAGGTTGTGAGTATCCCATGTAGCTCGTCCATTCTTAAAGTTGCTAGGTTTTCTCTTTCTTCTAGGGCTCAAATATTTGGATCAAATCTCATTGGTATAGAGCTTAGTACCTTTTGAACAGTGATTGATTCCTTCATCTCTTCTCCCAAACCTTTAATGGTATTCACTACTTCATCAACTCGTAGAAAGTAGGATGCAATGTCTTCATCTTCCTTCATCTTCAATTGTTTGAACTTATCTCTAAGGGTTTGAAGTTTAGCTCCCTTAACTTTGGCATGTCCTTCATAAATATTTTGAAGCTTATCCCAAAGATCCTTTGCAAAATCGCAATGCATGAATTTGACAAATACTGAATCAAATAGACTGCTTAGAATGGTGCCTTTATCCTTTGAATTTTTCTCGTTGAGTTTCTTCAATTGGGGGAGTGGTTGGTGTTGTATATCCATCTACTAATGACTACCAAACATCAAATCCTTCTTCTTATAAGAAGCTTTTCATCCTTTTGTTCCAGAAGGCATAGTTTTTTCCATCAGATATTGATGCTCCAAGCTTAGTGTATTCCATTATCTCCTTCCAATGGTTAGACTGCTTCTTGAAGGACCTGCTTTGATTCTAATTGTTGGAATAATGAGAGGGGGGGGTGAATCAGTATGAGCACTTTTATTACTTTTAACCACAATATGCATATTCTTCAACAATATTCAACAGTTTATCACTAGCATTCAATATATCATCAACAATATAATCATAAAAATTATGGCATCAATAATATCAAATACATAGTACAACGAAATTTATGTGGAAACCCAAATGGGAGAAAACCATATAATGCTTTTCTTATATATCAAAAGAATGCATTAATTGGAAGCACCAACTTCCCAATTATCTAGCTACAACTGGGAGGAGGCTCCAACCCCCTATTTATAGGATCCATCCTGAAGGAAGATACAACTCCCTTAATTCTCTAACTCCGACCATAAGCAAGATACAACCCCCTGATTCTCAAGCTCCAACTTGAAGGAAGCTCCAACTCCCTATGTTCTCTGGAACCAACCATAAGGAGGATACAACCTCCTTTCCTTGCCCCGTATTGTCACTCTGAAATATAAGTGTAGACCAATTGTCACTACCACAATCATTGCTATGGTTATTTCCACTTTCTTTGCCACTATCACTATCACATCAACCTATTCAACTTGTCGCTGTCATCAACCGGACACTGTATCCAACCTTTGTCATTGCCTCATCAACCTATAACTAATTATCAACATGTATGTATGTGCCACAACTGGAACCTATATCATACCATACATCAACTGTATACCAACATGTGCATCAATCATGTCCCATAATATATACCAAATGTTGATACCATAAAATCAACAATGAATAGCCAACCATATATCAAACCATGTACCATGTACTAAAGCATCAATCATGTATATAACATGTACCATATAACATACCATCAAACATGTATAGACTTGTACCATATCATCAAGGAAGTGCCCTTAAAATACCAAAACATGTTCCTCATGCATATGCCACCACAGAACAAGAGAATACCCCAACCATGTACTAACATCTCAAATATGTAAACCATAACAACCATGTCATATTCTAAACTAGATACAACAAAATATCTTACTCAATCATGTGTTAAACCCTCATCAACATGCCAAGTATGCTTGAAGCATACACCATATCATAACCAAGAATTACCTTCAAAACAAGTACACAAACATACCAGTACTTTGTAGTTGACCTGCGACACTAAAATGCTAAACTGAGACACTAAAATGTTGACCTGTAAGATTCCTTCTATCTTTAGAGACCTATTACAAGAATATCCCTCAAGCTTGTCTTGTCCTCGTGGGACTAAGACATCATGTCACGCGGGGCCTCGCGTGATGACTATTATGCAACTTGCAGGGTCCTCGCAGGACACTCTATACCTGACCCACAAGGGCCAACCAAATTAGGGTTACAGGAAAACCCTAACACTTTGCATCTCCAAAAATTTTACTCTTTCCTCACACTTCCTCGGACTTGCCTTCGGAAATGGCATGATGAGGACTATCAATTCGTGAGTGAGTTAGTTACATTTACACTATTCTTTGTGTTCATATTCCTCAATCAACTTTGAGTACCAAAACCACACCATTGGGGCTTCTTCAAGGGTTGACATCAATGAAAACCAATCTTTCAACAAATATCATATAAATATCTCTTTCATACAATGACCAATTATAGTAATGGATTCTAGAAACTGAAACCCAAGAAAATGTCGAATACTATAGCACAATAATAACAATCCACTGGAAGCATTCATAAAGTATAGTAATGGATTCTAGAAATTGAAACCCAAGAAAATGTCGAATACTATAGCACAATAATAACAATCCACTGGAAGCATTCATAAACTAGAGCCTTCAGGTGAAATTCAACCATCCAAGGGCTAAGAAAGAGGCTTACTAGATGAAATCCAAGTTGATCTAGAACTTATTGCAAATTCCTTTCCTTAGCCTCCTCATTATCCTAACTTGAAAGAGAAATATCACAATGGAGAATTGAAGAGATGAAACAATGTTTATTTCCAATGTGTGAGGGAGATGGGGTTGCATCCTTTCATATCCCTTCACTACACTTGAAATATAAACTATGCATTGATGAAACATGTGTTATTAAATGGAGGCACATGGTTTGAAATTGGAACTTTTATAGCATTAGGGTACCATGCAATGATATCTCCTCCCATTCTTGTTCAAGACTCCTTGTGAAAGTGTGGAGGCTTTGTTGGAAAATAGTTCTCTCAGAACATGAAATTATGAAACCATATTTAAACTAATCACCTCTTTATTGATTCGATAAATGATCTTAGCCAACTTATTGTCGAAGGGGGTTAGTTTCATACCCATTGTTTTGATATTGACACTCAAATATCTTATGGAAATCAATGATTTTATATTGGTTTCATTTGCAAGAGGGAGACCCTGGAGAAGGGCATGGGATTCGACTCGATTATTTTTGGATGTGCCTAGTCCCCATTCAAAGTTCATTTATGGTTTTCCTTCGAGATAAAAAATGATCCCCATACACCTACCACCTTTGAATCATTGTTATTCAAGGAAAACTATACCACTTGAAATAACGTGTTTTTGGTCCATAAGGGAACATACTTTCACTCTTGCCAAATGCCTTTAGGTCTTGGGTCATTAACCTATTTCCTTATGTCCAAGGAAGACAAATTCTTAACCAACCAAAATTGGTTTTAGATCTTATTCTAAAATAAAAAAATGGTTTTAACTTTAATAATGTTTACAAGAAAGCCAATATCCATTGTGGTAATTACTAAAACTACCTCTATTAAAATTATACACTTTTAAATAAAAAAATATAATACTATTTAAATGACATATAAAGGATTAGTTTTAATTAAAAAAATATAAATTAAAACGTGGACTAGGTAATATATGTCTTTGCATAGTCAATTGAGTTTAGCCCAAGTGGTTTGTGCTAAGGGGTTTTTCCCCTCACCCAGGTTCAATTCCCACAAGTGACATGCTGAGCTCTTAAATGAGCACACTATCGACAATGCCTCAGCTTTCTACAAAATCTGGTTTACCTTGGGTACCATCCTCTAAATGAGGGGAAGTGCCCAATGGTTTCCTCAAGTGTGTGTGTGTGTGTGTGNNNGTGTGTGTGTGTGTGTGTGTGTGTGTGTGTGTGTGTGTGTGTGTCCATGTTATCATCCTTCACAAGTCTTCACCCCACCATATATAATAGAAAGTATGTTGGTACCTCGAAATGAGGGGAACTGCCCACTCTTTATATGTTTCCATGTTATCATCCTTGATAAGTCTTCGCCCCACCATATATAATAGAAAGTATTTTGGTACCTTGAAATGAGGGGAAGTGCTCGATGGGTTTCCCGAAGAGTATTTCCCTCAAAATATATATGTGTGTGTGTGTTCATCCTTGACAAGTCTTCATCCCACCATATACAATAGAAAGTATTAGAATACCACATAGTAATGCAGCGTGAAATTATTTGAAGGAGTTTCCCACCTAACATTTAAGATTGCAGATTAAAAGTATTTCATTTTAAAATATTTAATAAAATAATATATAGGATAATTGTTTAGAAAAATAATAATTATTAGAGACAAAGATGAAAGACTTAGACTTATAAGTATATGGACATTATTTTGTTTGTTAAAATTTGAGAAAATGAAGAAATTTATGGAAATAATTTATGTTATAAAATATAATTCTAATTTTGTATTTATAAATATTATTTTTTTAATAAAAAAATAATAAGTTAGATAAAAATTGTTTTTTAATAATATAGAATTTAGAATAGGATAATGTTAATTTAAGGAATTATATTAATTTATTATTATAGTTAAATTTAAGAAGAATTTATGGTGCAATAAAAAATGAGAGGGTTAAAGAAAATTAACATATTATTAGGAAGTGGTTAACCCTAATCTTGAACATTAATAGTATCTCTTTATTTTGAGTATCTTAAAGAAGAGAATCAACTAGCTCTAATCGCCTGCATAATGAAACTTGGTGTTGGACAATTCGCAAAACATCATGGCATGAAAGAATTTGTCACCTTTGTGACATCAAGAGGGTTGACAATGAAAAACGTTTTCTCTTGGAGTTTGTGGGTATACCCAAATTAGATCTCAATTTCAAAATATTTGTCACTATATGACATTCCTAACCTTCTAAGTCGCCAAAACTATAGTGATCTTGGAATGTTTTTCAAGCATGGAAATACATTTTAAAGAAATACAAGTAATCTCTTACATTTGTTTAAACCAATTTTGGTCTCAATGGATGTTAACCATCATCATCATCATAATTTTTTTTTTTATTAAAAATTAATTTAGAGAAAATTTATCCTTACAATCACTTAAAATATGATATTGCTACTCTAAAAAGATAAGTAATATTCCTTTTTAGGAGTATTTTGTGTTAAAGCATATATAATCAAGTTAGAACTCTGGTTGTATTTAGATCAAGACCTTGATTTAACTTGCATGTATGTAAAAAGTTCTAAAGATTTAGTTGAATATTTGTTTAGTAAAGATTTTATCAAATTATGTAGTTGTTGGAACTTAATAATTAATTGCAATGGTTTGAGGTAATAGCCAAAATCTAATGAAATAACTTGTATTCATAGACTTGAGAGTACTATGGTTGACTATGTTATATCTAATCTACTATTTGTTTATGCAATCAAATTGTTATTTTTAAATAATTATTTTAGTATGTTTGATGATTATTAGTGAAAATTGCATTGTGAATGTTAATTGAGTTTAATTGGGGTGGTTGGGAGGAGACGTTTTTTATCCTCTCCACAATGATTCGACAAAGTTTAAAAAAAAATAAAGTAAATAAATTTAAACTTGAAAGAGGCAAATGTTAAATAGAAAACTAAAAAGTAATTGAAATCGTAGAGACTTTGTTCTCATCTCTCACATTTTATAGGATTTTTTATATAGTATTTCAGTAAGATTTTTAATATAGTATTTGTAAGGATTCCTAAATGAAGACATGGTTTGGCTTAAAATTGTCATGAGTTCAACATGTAGTTTGTCGGAATTAAAACTAAGAAGGAAGGATAAGAATCATTCATTTCAAGAATTAAACCTAATTAATATATGATATTGATGATTTTGCCCAAAAATTAGTCAAAAATTTAGAAAAATGGTTCGAATGACAAATTTTAAAGGTTCAACATACATATTCCAAGCATCTTAGAGGTTTTTAGGACAATAAATTGATTTATGCATTTAGAAACACAATTTAAACAATATTAAATTACAATTTTATTAACAACATTGTGAAATTCCAACAATAATAAAAAATAAATAAATAAAAAGTTTAAATTACACCTTATTTAAATCTTATAAAGAATGAGCATAACCTCTCTTTTTTTTTAAGGTGGTGTAAAACCAACCTGTAAGCCATACTTTTTTTACTTTTAATTTAAAAATATAAAAGTAAAATTAAAACATACAATATTTACTAAAAACATAATATCTATGACACTCTTTGTCTCATCGTGATCATCGATTGTTTGTCTTAGTTCCAAAGACAATAGAAAATAGTAAACTATGAGCGGAGTAATGTGGCGTGCAAATATTTAAACTCTGACGTGCAAATAATAAAATATGAGCGGAGTAATGTGGCGTGCAAATAGTTGTTGGACTTCACGTTCCCGTGAAGATGAGACAGAAAATGTTAATGGAGGAAAATTTTGCGATGAAAGGTTTAGTTTAATGAATAATTAAATATAAATTTTCTTATTAAATTTAAAATATGAATAAGCAAGTTGTGCAAGCATTTAAATGGATAATTAAATATCAATTTTGCATATTAAATTTTGAGTTGCAAGTGAGTTGCAAGTCGCGAGGGCAACTTTGCCCACATCTCTGTTTCGTTAACCCTCTTAACCATGTCCTTGATTTTGCAACTAATGCTTGTCCATATGAGTGTCTCTTTCATCATCTAGCTAAATATGATTGGAAGGAGTACTTGCACATGATGGGATTTGGTTAGCTTCATTCATTGAATTATTCTCAGCATTTGAGTGGACATATTTAAATTTCAATATTAAAAACTTCTCTACACACAACATCAAACTTCTTGTCTATGATGGGACTTGGTTAGTTTTATTTATTCATTGAATTGTTATCGGTTTTTGAGTGGACATTGACTTAAATCTCAATATTAAAAACTTCTCTACACATAGCATTAAACTTTTTGTCCATCACATTAAGCATGTGCATAATGACCTATTATTGTTTGCCTTTCTCCTCCAACACTTAAGTGATGAAGGCCTTGTTTAGCCAGTAAAGCTCGATGAGTTTGAAAATTTTGGTGTTCCTTGTTTTGGAAAGTTTGATGTCTAGCACCCACTCTTTAAACTCTATCTCTAGCTGACCTTTTGAAAGTTTTCGCTTCTTTTGTTTGATAATTTGTTCCATATGGGCCACATTTTCTTTGGTTTCCATGGAGAATTTGTTGTGAAAATCCTTGACTGCTCTCATGTCTTTTGATTAGGCTCCAGTAATGTGATAGGGTAATTACTGAGGAGGGGATTCTTTGATAGAAGAGGAAGGGCCTCTATTATACCCACTCTTATTGGGTGCAAGGCCATACCCTTTCTCCATAGTCATCATTGGGGATAGCTTGTTCTTGATAGAAATATATATAGAGGTTCGGATATGAGGAGGAACATGGGTGCACGAGGCTTGGGTATATTGAACACGGGCCAAAGTATGGGCTAGACTTCATGGGCTGAAAGCGAGCAGGGGAGCCTCACTATTGGTTTTCAGGTTACCACAACAAACCAAACATTGGGCTAGTTCCAAGCATTAAAAGAGGCCAAAGAGGAAAGCCAAAAGAGTCGAACCCTAAGAAAAGATTTTGACTAGAGGTCAAATGATATAGGAGGACAAGGGTCACAAAGGATTGTTCCCACGGGTGATAGGGGTATTGGAAAATAGAGGTAGCAGAAGCCTGAGTTTGAGGAGAGTAACCGAGGAAAGGCATAAAGGGTAGAATAGGCACCTAAGATCGGATAATGAAGACCCCTCGTGAATTATCCCAACTCTTAGAAAAAATCAATCTTAGACTCTCAAATTCCTCTTGATATAGAAAATATTTCAGAGAAACAAAATTAGGAGGGGTTAAAACATAATACATGGAATAGAAAACCAAAACATTGACCAAAAATTTTAGAATCGATCATGGGAACCATGCTTGGGAAGGAAACTACCACCATCAATGCACCCTGAATCATCTTTTGCTACCACAAATCCCATGCATATGCAAATGGAGCTAGCTATGAAAAATTGGGTCCTTGTCTCTTCCATGAGGGTGCACAACATTGCCATCATCTTTCTAAAATCATTCCCATAGATGCATGGTGGATGGATTAACTCTGCATTGAAAACCTTTATCCTTCACATTCCTTATCTTCTCATGATGCTAATAGGAATTGATATGCAGCCCACACTCCTTTAGGAATGTGGGGGGTATCTTAGTCCTAATGTGTGACACCCATTTGAGAGTTTGTTTTTCTTGATGTGGAGTTGATGATAGTCTTTTTGTAGTTGATTAGGGATTGTGCCACTCCAGGGAAATACCATATCTTGGTTTTCTAAATCCACCCCTTTATTGGTCAATCTATCTGCTAGGATGTTGGATTTCCTTTGCACATGGGAGGGGATGATCATTGAGATGGAGTTGGAAAGTTCTTAGATTTTCATAAACCTTGCTAAGAGATACCAATTGTGAGAAATTTTTTCTAGCCTCGATCCATGGAGGGTCCTGGATAGATCTTGAATGATTAGTTTGGAGTCTCTTTCAATGATAATATTGTTGAAACTGAGTTAGATTGCTATTTGCATCCCTCTCAACATTCCAACTAAATCGATGCCATTATTGGTATTTTTACCAATATGAAGGGAAAATATAAAGATGATGGTTGCTAATGCCCAATCATTTAGTTGAGCTTGATGAACTGGGGGGCAGTTTGGATCATGTTTCTCTGGAAGATGACTTTGGATTAGGATTGAGTCAAATGGATGAATGAGTACACTTCTCAACCTACCATGCTAAGAAAATTATTCTATCATTTCCTTGAGGGTGTTTGGCCTTCTCTCACTATGAGATAGCTCTAATTGACTCACAAATATTGGTTTGGATTAGGTTCTAGATGTATTCTCCACTTCACTTTTGTTGTTTGAAGAGGTGATGATTGTGTTCTTTCCATATTGTCCATAGTAGAAAACAAGGAAATAGGTTTCACACTTTATTCAAGATTGGGTTTTTATATGGTGAATATTTCCAGTGTTCTAGAGTTTGAACAATGTCATCCTTGATATGGTTGGATTGTCAAAAAATTGTTGCCCCTTTGTCCCATATTGAATTCTCCTTTGGGAAAGCATTGAAAAAGTGTTATGTTGATTCTCCTTTTGATCTACAAATGTGGTAGAAGACAAATGTGGTAGAAGGAAGGACCTTCAAAGCCTCTTCTTACTAGTTTGGCCAAGGTTAAAGTTTTATTTCTTGTGAAATGCCAAAAGAACGCTGAAATTTTTGGCCACGGCTATGAATTCCAAATCCCTTACTAAATGACCCTCTTGTCCACACTATTGTGCTTAGCTTCTAGGTCATATGCATGCTTGACTATGAAAAGGTTGATTTTTCTAATTTTGAGATCATCATCTAGAATTTTACTTGCTTCCTTGTCCAAGTAGACATTGACCTTGTATTAATCTATGTTGACTTAATTTTTTTTTTTAACAATTTTAATGTTAAACATAATAAATACACTTTTTTATTTTTTGACAGATAAAATAAAATAGTTTTCTAACATTTTATTGATAAATAACTTTGAAGTGTTATTGAAACCTTAGCTTCAATCTAATTTTCAAATTAATGATAAAGGACGAAATTCCCCATCCTTCACCGAATTCGGAGTTTCAAATTAATTGAAGAATGAGTGTTTTTCATCTCTTTAATATATGATTGACTGAATGATGACATGCAACCGACGATCGACCACTTATTCAATCAAAATAATGACAACTTGGCAACCAACTCCGAGGAGTCAACAACTATTATTCTGTAATTTCGAGCGGACGGTGTTATCCTAATTCCTGCGCAAGGAAATGTCTGAAATGAAATTAAGCTGCCATGGTTACTCGATCTCAAGGTATGGCCATATTGCATTGATACAGAGCTATGGAAATTTAAATTATTTTCCATGGAAACGTTGTCGAGGAGATGATGTTCAGTAGTCACTTCATGTATAAAGATCGATAAAATTTAAATTTATATATATATATATATAATTAATTTGATTATTGAGATTTGAATTTTGGTG
>CBVK0102998357.1:0-14970 GCA_900067695.1 Picea abies | reverse complement strand
TGTAGGAGGTTTATATTATAAATACCATCTATCATTTGCTTCATCAAAATACAAATGTTGTGATTATATCTTTGATTTAAATAATGGGATTTATCTTTGAGTTTTAAATTGAATGATAAAATGAATAGATTGCTTCCAGATTTATCTTGCTGTAATCATGTATAATTATGAGATCACAAGTTTATGTTTTTGTTTCCTTTTCTGTCATTGTAACACCCATCCAGGATGTTAAAAAATTAATCTTTCATTTTATAGATACACAATAACAACTTTGCTTTAACATAATTTTATTTCATTTACACAATTCTTCTACATTTGCTCAACGATAAATTTAAATAGCATGATGAAATAAGTAATAGGTTAACTCTAAAATTTGCAACTTAAAACAAAAATATATATACAGAATGTCAACAACAAATACCACTAAAAATACCTCTTCCTTAGTTTGTCGAAGCTCATCAATTGCAATGTAGTCCTAGGCGCTTCCAAGCATTATTTTCCCACTTTCCCAGAGTGAAACAACGAAATCCTCCCGGCCAACTAGGAGCCTAGCCGGCTTCCTAGCTCCAAGAAACCTTTTGGTTTCTTGGCCCTCCGTGCCCATGAATCCAAGAACAACAAAGCACAAATGCTCAAATAAAACTATCACAAGAATCATATCTTCCAAGAATTTCACAACCTCTCATCATGCTCAAACCTCTCCATCCCCCCTTTTTTTTTCTCTACTTCTTCTCCCTATTTATCAAGTTTCCATACACACTTCCCCAAGTATCCTCAACCACACTCATTATTATCCATCAACCTCCCTTATCTAGATATTTTGGAAAAATATTAAAATAAAACTAAGTATAAATGACTTTCATTAAACAATAATAAATAAAATAAAAGTCTTTATTCTCATGCTAGATAGTAAATGTTATTTGATAACTTTCCCCAAAATGTACATAACACTCCACCATGCTCATTTAATTCATCACACCCACCATCTATCAAAGTGAAGAAAGTATTTAATGCTTCTAGATATTTGTATGCAATATAATTTACATATTCAATAAACATTCAATTAAATAGTTAAAAACTCACTTTAATAATTAATACATTAATTACTTATACTAGTGTACATGGGTAGGGTATGTGTGCATAACTAGCGGACACATATCTCATGCATGTACTAATGATAAACAATCATTTCCTCTAGTGCATAGTTCCTATATGATCACCAAGACATGTAGGAAAACAGATCAAGTAATGCATCATTTAATAATCGTAACAAACTAAATTACACCAATTCCTCAATAACTCATTGTCACACTTAAAATATCATTAGGAAATCAAATAGGGTTTTAAACATGGTAGGAACCAAGTGAGTAAACAATAGTGGCATCTCTAATCCCCAATTACTATTCTCAACTAACATCAAAGCATCCTTCCTTCCTAACCTACTTCCATCTTCCATCGTATACTTTTTCTTGTTGGAATAAGATGGAGCGTCAACTATATTGACCTAACTCCAGATAGAACCCGTAAGCGGAAGTGTCATACATCTCAACCAAGCTTCCCCAATAGGAAACTAGTAGTCATCATCACACGTCTAGGGGAGCATGACTTCACACAACCCTCCCACGACTCTAGGTTTCGGAGGATAAATGGTGGGAAATACCTCCACCCTTCCTCATAGAACTAGGGTCAACACCCTACATCAAGCCATACTATGCAACTATTGTTCTTAAAGTTACATCATCAAACAACCACTCTAGGCAAGCTGTGTGTCCTGTCAAAACCACACTCACCACAAATCATAGCAATATTTTGAATCATAAATTTAAATAATAAGTACAACATATATCATATACTATCTTATTTATATTCACGGTATCCAAGTCACCTCAACACTACAGTCATTTGCCTATCGCGTAGCTCATTAACCTGCAAGTTAATTCACCAATAACTCATATCTATGCATATACATAATAATTTCATATAAGGATCCATATCTGTATTGACGTTCAATTTAAGAGATGCATGTTTACTTTTATCATGCCTGACATATGCTATGCATTCACATCATAACTTGAACTAGTATCCACGTACCTAAATTCCACATTTTAACTTGCATGTTTAAACAAACCAAAGAGCTATCATCATCATGACTATACAACAATGAAACTAATATCATGCAATGCATAATTAGGTCAAAATGTACATATCTCAAATATCTATCCCAATCTAACTTAGCCCAAACCAATGTTAAGGATTGAATTACTAAGATGAGTAAACAATCAATTTTCTAACTCCCTAAAGGCCAAGATATGGGGTGTTACAGTCATTAAAACCTAAGTTGCCAATACATGTTCTGAATTTATTTAGAACAATCATAAGGTTCATTGTAGATTTCTCTCTTGGACATGGCATTTGGATGTTCACCACTCATGCAGATGCTTGTATACACCTCATTAATTCACTGACATGATAGCTTCTTTGTATTTTTATATCATTTACATATCATTGAAACTAGAATGTATGGTTCAACTTTGACTATCCACATGTTCATGTTTCATTAACTTTTTTTTGCAAGATTCTTTAAATTTATAAAAGAAAAACAATAAATATTTTTATGTTCTTTTTTTATCTGCTTCCTAGAAGCAATCATTTTTCACATCGATTTTCATAAGTTTCGATTAAAAATTGCAGCTTGTAAATCATGTAAATAAATGAGACTTGTATACCTTCTGCTTAAATACAACTAATACAGTTACATTAGAACATATGTACATATATATATATATATATATATATATATAGTGTTTAATAATTAGTTAGTTATTTCTCTCTTTTATTCGTTTATTTTAGGATTCTTAGATTTGCTAATGGAGCCATTAAACCCATCAGAACAAGTTACACCAAATGTCTTGGGTTATTTAGACAACCCCGGACTAGACTCCCTCTTCCAATTGACGAACAGTCATTTTCGCCCATCAACAAATGGCGCTATAAGGAAGGCTGAATAAATTTAATGATTAAATGTTTGGCCCCTTAGCCTTTCATAATTCTAGATTTATAAATCCTTCTTTTGTGTCATCTTGAAATGCACTAGAAGGTAGTCCAGATGGACAAGCTGGCCTTATAGGAGTCTTTGTTTCAAATTTAATTAATTTCCCATGGCTCCCCAAATCACTGTGTTGGAAGATGCTTTCCACTTCTCATTACCTGATATTCCCAACAAGATAGTCTCTCTCTTGTCAAACCTCACCTTTGATGGTGGGGGGAATGTATCTGCAAAAGACCATATTAACAAGTTTTGGTGTAAATGCATCAAGCATGATATTTCTAATTTAAAGGTTTTGTGCAATTTGTTTTCTTTTACTTTCAGGGATCGGATTAAACATTTGTTTGAGTCTTTTCCAGCATATCACATTTTTTATTGGTTTCATTTTGTAGATAAATTTTTAGATTCTTTTGAAATCTATGATTACAATCAATTATGTGAAGAATTTCAGACTTTGTTAATCAATGACGATTCATCTTCAAAAGGATTTTCGACAAGAATCCATCATGTTCTTTGTAAATTTAATCTTGATGACATGTCATTTGTATTAAATATCCTCTATGATGTTTGCATCCAGTCATATTCGATCACAAATGATGAAGCAGTTACAAATACTATCACTCAATTGCAAGAAGAATTGTATTCACAGGATGAGAGGGATCCATCCGAAAATGTTGAACAAGCAAGGGAGGTAGAATCTACTGAAAATGTTCTTACTGACAATCAAATTGGTTTTTCCTCTAAATCATTGTATTTTCAGTCCTCGACCATCGTGGAAGAAGATTCGATGTTGGGTCAAGGTGAATGTCCTCGTTCTCCTAACTCTTTCTCTAATCAATATTTAAATTCGGTTATTGAAGAAGACTTAGGTGATAAAAATGATCTTAAGAATTCTAGCATTCCAATCAAACTAATTATAGATGTTGATATTCAATTGGAACAAGAAACCTTAAACCCTCATCTACAAATCGTACCTTATCAACATGAAAGATCAGATGTTTTTCATTAAATTTTTGAATTATCTATTGTATAACAGGCAAATTTAGATGATCATATTATGTTGAAGAATTTATCACCATTATTAAATATCATAGCTCAAGATATTCTTTTCATGTGCTTATTTATGATTCCTTTTACTCTTTATATCCCGATCTCTTCTTAGATTCTGGTAGATTTGATACTTTACCCACAGTATCTTACTGTTTGCCACCACAATCCAAACTTTTCGATATGCCAAAATTTGGTGAAACTAATTCCAAACATAACACTTATCAAGTAAGATTTGATGCTCTTTCACTTCATCACTCGAATGGAAAAAGGACATGTTGCAAGATGATTTTACACAATTTATTTTTGAAAAAGACAATGCACTCATCCTTATGGAGATCGAATATTCTACATTGCATATTCGTTCTTTGATTAGTTCAAATTTTAATGTTTATGCTTCAAATTTTGAAACGATCAATCTCATCAAAGGAAGCATTCAAACCAATAATCTAACTGATGTCATGAATCCTCTTATGATGTTTTCCTCATTGATATATCCATTTCATCAAAGTCATAGTTTTCATCCTAATTTTTATGACTTGATATTAGAATGGATTGAAGATTTGTATCTAAAAAATCTTCATAATAAAGATAAAGTTGTGCTTGCTTTGTTTCTACCTAAATATCTAGGAAGTAAGCATCACATGATTTTTTTAGATCCTCTGTGTGAAGAAATTGATGAACACTTGGAGAATTGTCAGGAGGATGGGGCATTTCATCTTTGACATATGGTTATGTTAGGGCCCCATAATATTGACAAATTTTCCAAACTTACTTATGTTCTTCCATGCCATTATGAACCATATCACGACCAAATTGAAGAATGGTTGGAGGATTCATACATCAAGAAGTTTCAAAAGAATGGTAAGGTCGTGTTTGTTTTGTTTTTCAAAGAATATATAAGAGGTAAGAATGAAAAAATTCCTTTTCATCTACAAATACTACATTCTTTTATTCTGATTTTCAATTTTCTATTGTAACGCCCCATATATTGACCTTAGGTAGTTAGAACATTGTTGTTTACTAATCTTAATAATTCAAAGTTTAGCATTTGTTTGGAGTCAGTTAGACTTGGTTAGAAATTGAGATGTGTACCTCTAGACCTATTTGTATGTTACATGATATATGCTTATGACAAAGATAGTTATTTGATTATTTGAACATGGAAATTAAAAATGGGTAAGTTCGGTACATGTATACCAATTCAAGTTATGTTGTGAATGTATAATAGATGCAATGCATGATGTAAATAGGAATACATTTCTTAATTGAGCGTCGATGCAAATATGGACTCTTATATAAATTTGTGATGTATCTACATCAATATGTTTTATTGGTGAACTAACCTACAGGATGATGAGCTATGTGATAGCCAAATGACTATAATATTGAGGTAACTGGGATGTCCTAGACATCATGAAGATATTGTATTCTATAAGTTGTACTTACTCTTTAATTTACGATTCAAAATATTACTATGATCTATGGTAAGTGTGGTTTTGATAGGATGCACAACTTACCCAGAGTGGATGTTTGATGACGTGACTCCAAGAACAGTAGTTGCAAAGTATGGCTCGATATAGGGTGTTAACCCTCGTTCTATGAGGAGGGGTGGAGGTATTTCCCACTGTTTATCCTCCAGAACCTAGAGTCATGGGAGGGCTGTGTGAAGTCACGCTCCGCTAGATGTATGATGACAACTGCTAGTTTCCTGTTGGGAAAGCTTGGTCGAGATGTATGATACTTCCGCTTATGGGTTCTATCTAGAGTTAGGTCAATATAGTTGACTCTCCATCTTAGTCCAACAAAGGAAAGGATAGGATAGAAGATGGAAGTAGGTTAGGAAGGAAGGATGCTTCGATGTTAGTTGAGAATACTGATTGGGGATTAAAGATGCCACTATTGTTTACTCACTTGGTTCCTACCATGTTTAAAACCCTCCTTGATTTCCTAATGATATTTTAAGTGTGACAATGAGTTATTGATGAATTATTATAATTTAGTTCGTTAAGATTATTAAACGATGCATTACTTGATCTGTTGTCCTACATGTCTTAGTGATCATATAGGAACTATGCACTAGAATCAATGATTGTTTATCATTATTACATGCATGATATATGTGTCCGCTAGCTATGCACACATACCCTACCCATGTACACTAGTATAAGTAATTAATGTATTAATTATTAAAGTAAGTTATTAACTATTTAATTGAATGTTTATTGAATATGTAAATTATATTGCATACAAATATCTAGAAGCATTAAATACTTCTTGACTTTGATAGATGGTGGGTGTGATGATTTAAATGAGCATGGTGGAGTGTTATGTACATTTTGGGGAAAGTTATCAAATGACATTTATTATCTAGCATGAGAATAAAGACTTTTTATTTTATGTATTGTTGTTTAATGCAAGTCATTCATATTTAGTTTTATTTTAATATTTTCCCAAAATATCTAGATAAGGGAGGTTGATGGATAATGATGAGGGGGTGGAGGAGACTTGGGGAAGTGCGTATGGAAACTTGATAAATAGGGAGAAGAAGTAGGGAGGAGGGCATGGAGAGGTTGGAGCATGATGGGAGGTTGTTAAATTCTTGGAAGGTATAATTCTTGTGATAGTTTTCTTTGATCATTTGTTCTTTGTTGTTCTTGGAGTCACATGAATGAAGGGCCAAGAAACCGAAATGTTTCTTGGATCTAGGAAGTCGGCTAGGCTCCTAGTTGGCAGGGAGGATTCCATTGTTTCACTTTGGGCAAGTGGGAAAAGAATACTTGAAAGCGCCCAGGACTAAATTACAACTGATGAGCTTCTACAAAATAAGGAGGAGGTATTTTTCAGTGATATTTTGGTTATTCATATTTTGGGTATACTTATGTTTTAAGTTCTTAAATCTTAAAGTTAGCCTACTACTTATTTCATCATGTTATTAGATTTATCATTGAGAAGATGTAGAAGAAATGTGTAAATAAAAATCAATGAAATAATGCTAAAACAAAGTTGTTAATGTGTAAGTATTTAAATAAATAGTTAATTACTTAGCATCCTGTGGACGGGTGCTACATATGGTATCAGAGCTTAGGCTCAAACACTAGGGAAAAAAGGGCCATCATATTTACTTGAACTACTCCAAATGAAGAGTAAAGTGATTGCTGCAACCATGTACAAAACTTTGATGAAGCCATGTCTTAAACCCATATATGTAATGGTAAGCCATTTATAAGTAGAAAAGAGTTATATATGGTAAGAAATTTATAATTATAAAAGAGATGGAATTGGTAGTGAATAGGAATGTATTATACAATATGATAAATGTATATTTTATCATCCTAGCTATATCAAATTCAATCCCCATCTAGGAGGAACACCCTTACTAAAATCTGAACTAAAGAGAGCCAAACGATCATTCCCTTGACACAGATTTACTTAACCATGGCACAATCAACAATAAAATATCAAACAATCCATTCGGTTCCCTGGTCTGCGAAGCTTAACTTGCATCATAATTCCACTATATTTTATTCTATAATAACTATAAGATAAAAACATATAGACTTTAGCCTCATAGATAGAAGTGACCGAGAGGGAAGCATTATGATCTTTACAGGGTTCGATCTTGTAAGAGCCGAATAAATTAAACAACCAATTAGTTTATACTTAGTAGTAAAATTCAAGAATTTTACTAATTTAGCTCATTCGCATGCAAATTCATCAATAATAATAAAATTTAATAACAAATTAATACAAAAACAATGCATAATTCTTGGTAAATACCTGAACCTGATGCTATTATCCCTCATGTTGTCTGCAACTTGCCTCCTTGATCGCTTCTGAACACTGCCCAAAACCATTCCTCCCTGCCAACTAGGTAGCTCCCTAGCTCCAGGATATCAACGGATATCCTGTCCCCCGTGCCCAAAACCCCCAGCAACTCCGGTGCACTGTATCAATCATACTTCTAAAATTTCACTCCCTCACCCAATCCAGAGCTCTCCAAAATTCATCTCTTCAACCTCCATAGCCCCTGCCTCTCGTCAACCTCCTTCCTCCTTATCCCTCCTTTCACCGACTCATGCCTTTTACTTCCTTACCTACCCCCCCATTAATGCCCCTTATCCCTTCCTTTAATATTTTATCCTCTAGGGATTAATAGGTTATCCCTTGTTGGGTACGTAACATTTTTATAATATATATTATTAATCTATTAAATCTATTACTCATGTTATTAAATGTAATTTGTAGTTACATTATTAATTAATTAATCACAATTATATCCTTTAATTAATTAATAACTCACCTAATTAATATCATTAAATCATATTTGTTTAATTAATACCTTGTTAACACAATTAATCCCCTAATTATTTTTACTTTATAATTTCTTAAACATTTATCCAACTAGGGTCATTACAGATCTGCATTCTTTACAAGGAATCGTTTGGTCCTTTGATTTCATTATCAAAAGGTCACAAGTCACAATTTACACTTTTTATGAAGTTTCATTAAATGCAGTTTTATCGCATCATAACTAGGGTACCTTGTATGGTTTGGCATTTATTCCATGCCAAGACTAGTCACAAAGTCTGAACCCCAGTAAATCATTCATTCTATGCATGATAATGTCTAGTAGTTATCCACAATATCTGTTACATGAGAAATATGGCCTAGCTACCTTTGTCAGTCTGTATCTGGATTCTGCGTTCTAACCTTATATTTTTTTTTGCAATTATGGGATGGTGCATATGAAATCCCAATGCCCTAGTGAATTTTGCACAATTTACTTTTGTAGTTTCATTCTATCCAAATAGGAGGTTGCATGTAAAAAATTAACATATGTTTAGAAGTTGTGGAACAAGGGACCTATTTGTCTTGGAAGCTTTGATTTACTATGGAAATTTGGTTTTCTAAACTATTTAGAACTGGTACAACACATAAAAGACATAAACAAAAAACTATAAGTAGACTACATCTCTACTAGACACCCAGACCCGCAAATAGTCTACATCCCATCCAGACAATTTATTTAGCTATATAATTTTATTCAACAGATATTGATTTTCTTTTATCATAGGATATCACTGGCACTACTAGACCTTCCTCTGCTTCCCTTTATGTTATAGCAATAGAGTAGAAATGTGCACACTATTTCTCAACGCTTCTCTGTACAGGTTGGCCTAAAGGAAATTGTCTGATTGGAACAGCTCCATTTAAAGCCTCTTCCAAAATAGTAGCTAATACAGTTGTCTTGATTGGAACACCAAGCTTACTGAAAAGAGCAGCGAACATAGTATTCACTGCTCCCAGGCTAGATAAATCCAATTTCCTACCGATTCCGGATTTTGCTTGTCTGTATTGTTCACTATTTTGTATCTTACTTAGCGATCACAAACAACACAGTGATAGACAATGTTTTATGTGCCTCGCACATAAACATGGAGCGCAGTACTAGCTTCCACTTGGAACTTCTTCAATGGGAGGTGAAAGGAAATATGTATGATATGCCCCATCACATGCATCACATATTAGAATACAATCAGTGCACTCATCAACACCACAGGCTCTGCAAAGGCTACCATTTGTACCTAATGAAGGAAGGTCACACAGTTGATTTTGTAGACATGGGCTTCCAACATTTTCCAACTACGCCTATTTATTTAAGTTGTTTTGTAAGTTGGAGTCCATCACCATTCTGTCATCTTTTCAAGGACTTGATAAAGTGAATCGAGTGAATAATGCCCACTACAATGCGAGATGAAGAATCGCAGTTGAAAATCTCAAGTTTTGGGGTTAGTTGGATGCGGAAGCCAATTTGAGATAAACAATGTGCGAGTATGTGAGAATATCACAAAAGGCCCTACAAAAAGTTCCTTCAGGATGGATTGGAGGCTAATGGATAGTAAAAATTTCACAATCTACGCCGACAACACCATATCCAGATGCAAACAGAATGCATTTAAAAAAATCGACTTGCCAGCCAGCAGAGGTGTGGCAAACTAATCACTCCAATACGATGTTATCTAAAGTGCACAGCTTCAAATCCTTTAGTGGTATTCCATACTAAAAAGTAACTTCAGAATATCATCATCGACTGTATTTCTGTAATGATGATTTAGTTTCGGGAACCATACACTCCTTCATCCAAGGAAATCATTTCTCTCTGAAATAACATTTTGGAAAAAAAATAGAGGTTCGCGTATATACATCATGTTAATGCCCTGGGTGACAAAAAAGAAGTCGAGGGCCACTTTACAGCCTGTGAATTTGGCTTATGCATTTGAGATTTGGAATAGACGCTCTAATTAGCTGGCTCACTTTTCTATCTAATCCGATATCTCTGACCTACCATCACTTTTCTATCAAAACCCAAAACCGATATCTCTGACTTGCCATCAATACCCTATTAACTGACCTTGGAGCAATATCTTTTAACTATTTTGATGTCCTGCTGCACTGAGCACTACAACCTTGTTGAGATAAACCCCACTCCAACCTAACACAAATATTTGGACTACTTTGGTGTCCTCCTGTTGCACCGAGCACTGTCAGAGCACTACCACCTCGCTGAACTAAACTCAAGACAATTATATTTGTGAGGGAAGTAGTGTCTCGATAAACATGGAAGAGGCGGATGTCACTCTCTTGTATTCGTCACTCTGTTGTATGCTTGCGTACTGTATAACATCTCCACATTTTCTTCTCATTACTTTAATAATATTCATTGTTTTTTTTTTTTGAACATACTTGCACTCCACAACTCTCTCAATTGCATCCTTACTAAATTTATTGAACTGTTAAAGATAAAACATTGACAAAAGTGTTCTTCTTCCCAAGAATACAAACTCAATAAAACCAAAATCCACTCACAATTTAAAGAATTCTAACATCTTAAAGACCATGACGTGACTTATTATTTTATGTGAGGGCTCATGTATATGACATTTATGCGGATTGATCCCTAGGGTGCTGCCAAGACCCTCCTGGATAAAGTGAAGACTGACTTCATAGCGATGTTCCAGATACCGACCTCAGAACAACAGAGCTGCGCGAAGCTAAAGGAGATAAAATGAACGATTGATTGGCGAAAGTTCTTGGGAATATGATTAGAGGTTCTACGAACTGATCAGTAGATTGGCCTACCCTATCCATGAAACCTAGTACAAGAAGTGGATTATTCAAGGCCTTATTCTCTTGAACAGAGTGTCATTGATGCAAAAAAAGTGGAGCGCTCATTTCCCTATACCCCAGACGCTACCATATAGCTAATGCATACTACCTAACTCAAGACCTAAAAAAAATTATATCGTGAACTATAAAATTAATACAAGTTTTATAAAAGTATTTTTACATTGACTATGGTAAAAACTTTATGAATTACTTATTATTAGAGAAATTAATAAAAAGAATCAATAAATAAATTTGATTTATCATTTATTCAATTTGTTAGAAATTATAATAATTTAGAATGTTTTAAAATAAATGAATTTTGTTTAAATACAATTTTATTATTAAAATTACAAATATATCATGTAGGAGAAATTAATACATGTTTTACAAAAGCATTTTAACATTGATTATGGTAAAATTTTTATGACATGTTTATTATTTCATAAATTTATAAGGCGAACTAGTAAATGGAACTAGTAAATGAATCAAATGCTTAGGATTAAATTTTTTCGCTACCCTAGTGGCTCGTTCCCCCCAAAATTAGAGTCCGGTATCTCCCCTCACTTGTAATGGTACCAAAACGAACCTTTTTACAGTCCAGTCCACTCGACTTTGGTTTGGTCTCTATAGGTAACGTCTTTCACTCCTAGAAGGGCACTCATTAATTGCTCACCTTTATTTTAGAGCCCATCAGGTAGGGGCTCTAGGTCGAGCCTACCCACTCGGTTTTGACATATCTCAATGCAAGTGATGCTCTCTTCAATTGCTAAGAGCCCACCCCACTTTAGAATTTAGTTGGTAGAGCCCACTTCAGGATTGGTTCAAGGGGGATCTAGTTCATGTAGACTTGAGCAGTAGCTCAGATGAGCAAGAATGCGAAGGTCTAGTGCTCGATCGAACATGTCAAGACGAGAAGGCCTTTATTCCACCTATTGATTGGATTCATGTGCTCTAGCATGAATCCACTCAAACAACTCCCAATCAAACTACATGCAATACAAGATATCTCGATCTCTTCATGTTAAAATAGTTAATGAAATAATAATAATAGTTAAAAATGTACATATATATATCATATCGGTTAGGTGGATTTATTAATGGGAATTTATTACATGAACTTCGTGCAATGATAACTGACAGCATACTCACTGTTGACATGACTTATATTGACTGTGTACATGACTTTAAAGAAATCAAAGTCCAAGTCTATTAGTGGCACAACTTTAAAATATTTAAGCCCCAAACCCCACAAAACCTAAGTACTGAGGGACTTTATACACCGTAGAGAGTGAGAGGGTCTTTAAATTAACAAATTTTAATATATATATAATAATAAATAAAGAAAAACTCCACATACTCCACCTAGTAATATTTAGTGTCTTGATATGAAAACAATTCTTCAACCATATGACATTTTATAAAATTATAGTTTTTGAAGTACAAGTTATGAAATGATAATAAATTATTCTTTAACAATCTGTATAGGTTAAAAATGAATTTATATTGGGCATTTATATTATTAAAGAGACTTTATGTATTTATCTAAATAGAAATAAATAAATAAATAAATAAAAACTAATCAAGTTCTAAAGGATTCTATTAAAAAAAAAATAATGTCAATGATTTTAGGTTATCCAACCACAACCAAATTTTATTTTACACCAAGGTTATCGTTTATGTGATATTTTTATTGGTGTGTGATATTATGTTTTATCCATAAGTAAATGGAACTAAAATTATGAGGTGAGTGGGCCTAATGGTTAAGAACATGTGTTGCCTCTTAAGAGGTCACAGGTTCAAATCTAGAGGGGTGTAGGGTATGTATACCTTCGTAGACTTTACCAGTCAAATCGCTGGGTAGAGGGGGGGTCCCTTGTCCCACAAACAAGGGGGTCTCATACACCAATTTGGTGTGCTGGGTTGGCCGTGACCTTAAAAATATATTATTATTATTATTATTATTATTATTATTATTATTATGGACTTAATCTTAAAATACATTGGAGAGCATTATACCATTTGCACATGTTGTGGCATGCTTTGTATCACACTTCTTAGATAAAATTGAATCCTATATATGATAGGAAGGTGGAAAGGAAGACATCCATATTCTAGCATTAATTAGGAAATTGAATATGACATGTACCATCATATGTTGGAATAACTAATTATATTATATAATAAAATAAAAATAAAAATAAACTAAATGTATATTACAATGATAGAGCATGATCTATGGGTCAAGACTTCACAATAAAGACCATGTCATGATTATACCTATGTATGGAGCACCATTTGTGTCATTCAATTTTTATTATTAGTGGAGGCGGTAAGTTGAGTTCCATATTGTCATCCTCTCTCATCAAATACCCATCCTTTATAGCCATAGATGAAGTATTACAGAGCTAAAACCGTGGATAAACCTACTGTGGAGGGGGGAGGATCTTAATGTAGAGAAACAATCCAAGCAATAATACAAAGCCATATGCATTTCCAATTTGAAGGCAGTCATTTTTATTTTTTATTTGTTTATTTTTTTCTTCCCTCGGCATGAAAGCAATTCCGCGGGAGTTGGTAAAATCAACAGAAAGATTATAGCCTATCAATTAGGAGGAGGGGACATTGTTGGTTTTAATGAGGACAGAGAGACTGTCGGTAGTGGCGTTCATGAGAGGATATGTGAGGAAGAGCCCATCATATTTGTTGATTTCAACATTCCTACACGAACAATTGATACTAACATTTACTGTTGAACCCTCTCGACTAGAATTTTCATTATAAGAACTCTGTAGCCATGGAGTAGTGAAGAGGTTCATGTATATACATCATGTTAATTCCCCGAATGACGAAAAAGGAGCCGAGGGCCACTTTACGGCCTATGCATTTGGTTTTTTCATTCAAGAAATAGAAAGAAAATAAACATAGCCACATGAAGATTTGGAATAGACGCTCCGATTAGCTAGCTCACTTTTATAGCTAATCCGATATCTCAGACCTACCGTCCCTTTTCTATCAAAACCCAAACCCGATATCTCTAACCTTCCATCAATGCCCTATTAACCGACCTTGGAGCAATATCTTTTAACTATTTCGATGTCCTCCTGTTGCACTGAGCATTGCTAGATCACTGTCACCTAGCTGAAGTAAACTCAAGACAATTATATTTGTGAGGGAAGTAGTGTGTCGATAGACATGGAAGAGGCGTATGTCACTCTCTTGTATTCGTCATGCGTACTGTATAACATCTCTACATTTTATGAAAAAAAATGTCAATGAAAAAACTAATCATGTTCTAAAGGATTCTATGAAAAAAAATGTCAATGATTTTAGGTTATGCAACCAGAACCAAGCTTTATTTTACACCAAGGTTGTCGTTTATGTGATGCTTTTATTGGTGTGTGATCTTATGTTTTTTCCATAAGTAAATGGAACTAAAGTTATGAGGTGAGTATTATTATGGACTTAATCTTAAAATACATTGGAGAGAATTATACCATTCGCACATGTTGTGGCATGGTTTGTATCACACTTCTGAGATAAAATTGAATCCTATATACGATAGTAAGGTGGAAAGGGCGACATCAATATTCTAGCATTAATTAGGAAATGAAATATGACATGTACCATCATATGCGGGAATAACTAATTATATTATATAATAAAATAAAAATAAACTAAATGTATATTACAATGATATAGCATGATCT